>JAFEMH010005989.1:0-140423 GCA_022495995.1 Adenophora triphylla var. japonica
TTTCCTTTTCGAGCCTTCACACAGTACACTTGAATACACTTTAGTGATTTCATCCCTTATTCAAGTCTGTGGTTTTCTACTCCATCTTGCCCTTTGGGTTTCATACTGCGACTCCAAGTCCATTCCTTTCTTCTTGACTGTCTCATCATCACTTGTAGAATCCATCCCATTCCCTATTCTCGTTTCCGATCGATTCTTCAGCCACTCACTTGCTTCGAGAGATAGGCAAATTCACAAAGCGTTGACGAAATTAGAGAGGTCGGGGGTGGTACTTGGGATTCCAAAAGCAAAGAGATTTGGATTAGAGGTGAAAGGAGGGAAAGAGTCCCACTGGGATGCAAAGCGGCCGTGAGGGTGTCGGGACCTGACTGACAGGCCTACCGAGGAGCTGTTGGGGAAGCACCGAAAAGGGGACAGCCTTTTGGCAAAAGGATTATATGTGGATGGAGGGAGGGATTAGGCTATAGGCTAGCTCTTTCTTCCACTAGTCATGTCGGATTTACCCAAACCGATCTTCATTCTCTGTCCCGAATCGGACATTCGACCTCTGGGTGCAAACCCAAAGCAGAGGATTACATGGCGAACGTGCCCCAGAGGAATTACACGCTAACTGGAGTCGGCCCTGGCAGGTGTTCTCGCCCAGCTTCTTTGCTCGGCTAGCGGGAAAGGGATAGGAAAAGGATTTAGACTCGGGGTAGGTGTTTAGGAGTTTGAAGGCTCGGGCAATATGCAAATTAGAATCTTCCGGTTTACTTAAAACAAATGTCTTTTATTAATATCTATTTGGTTGGAAAAGGGGATTTGCCCTTCTTTTCGTTCTTACTGCAGATCTGGATCGGTGGGTTCCGTCACTCACGTCTATAAGCCCCTCGTATTCCACACGTATTTCGACCTCCCGGGGTGGGCGGCCCCGGCGAGGTCCTATAGGGCACGCGGATCCCACCGTGAGTAAAGAAACGCTCCTAGCTAGTCTAGCGGGTCATAGGAACTTTCAACGCACGACGATGCGGATTATAGTCAAGCCAATACGGGAAAGTCTCGTCTTTACTGCCTTGATAGAATTTTGGCGGAAATTTCGCTTGAGCGAATGACGTTTTGACTTTCGGTAATGTCAGAAGATAATAGGCATGGGTTAGGCGGCAAAAGCCGAATGACACGGTGTCACATTGAACTTTTTTTTCGTTCTGCATACGCCGGGCGTGAGTTAGAATCGAAGTCAATGCGGTCAAGATCTTGCCAATTTTTCCTTGTCGGAATTTTAGCGAGCTTCGCTTGAGCGAAAGATCTTTTGATTTGTTGGCAAAGACTCGGTCTTGACTCTTACGCATTCCGTGCGGGTCAAGGTCAATAGTCGATGTCGGAGTCGAGATCTCGCCAATTTTTCCTTGTCGGAATTTTGGCGTAGTTCTTCTTCCGTTATGAACTAAGGCTTGACCTTTACGAGGGTATCTGGCAACCGGGCTATATGACACGGACTAGACCAAAAACCAACCAAAAGTCACGGTTTTTGAAACGTGTGACACGGGTGTGCATTGGTCGACACTTTGGCCGCCGTGGGGAGGTTGAGATGATTCCGTGCGCGCCCGGGAGCATCGTAAAGTGTCCGTGGCTGCACTCGGAATCACCCTCGGGTTTGAAGGACGTGCGTGCAAAGTGTACAGGATATATCAGGTGCGCATAGTGTGCGGTCTCCTAAAAATGTTCCTTTTTGAGTTAAAACAGAGATTTTCATAATGTGTTTTAAAGGAATGATTTTCGGGACGGGAAAAATGCAGCACATAAGCACGTAAATTTTAAGGAGCCCCGATCGGTCATGGAGCCGAGTAGCCCCAAGTGCTAGGGACTGTCGGATTAACCATGATTTTTCCCCGGTGGAATTGCCTTTGAGGTCGCCCGGTCGTAATCCGAGGAGGATTGAGCCGTACGGCTGCATGGATCAATTTTCCAGGTTCCACTCCTTTGCTATTTTTCGGGTTGTTTCCCGTTCAAAGTATGCACAGATTCCAAGATGCAAATGCATGGTAAAGAAAGCAAGCATGATTAATGAAATCGGCGACGGGAGTCTAACCCGCTCAAAGGGAAAAGCTTTCTTTTATTTTTTCAAAAAAAATTTTCGAAAAGGGGGTACTGGTACGTGGGATTGTTAAACCACCGGTTATCCCAACTCCCACGTCAGGGAGTGTACAAGAAGGGTAAGTGGTTTCCACCTATATACCGAGTATCGATTTTTTGTTTTGAAAATAAAAGCTTTTCTCCTTTGGGATGATCCCCAGCGGAGTCGCCAAACTGTGAATGTGTGCCCAAAATTTTGTGTTTGTTGGATTCACGCGAGTTTGAAGACATCCGGTTTAATTTGAAAAACGGAGTCGCCACGCCATTTTGATTACCTCAAAACTTTGAAAAAAAGGTTTTATGGGTTCGGAGGTTAAGTTACCCCTTGGGAAGAACGGATCGTCGTTCACCCAAGGTGCCTTGCCGGAGCAAGTCTCCCAAGATCCCATTAATCGTGCTTGCTTGCGTGCTTTCTTGTGTGCATGTGTTTGAAAATAAGGAGGGAATGTCCCCGAGTCATCTTCCGGACGTACAAACCATTTATTGGTTGTCGCTCGGGATTTCTTGGATTTTACGTATTCGAGATTATTATCCCGCCCTCATCTTGGACTTGTGATCATCGCATTTTTGGACCTTGGGACTTGCGTGATCGAGAGAATGACTCTCTTTATAGTCAAAGATGAGGTTCCTTAGAAAAGGAGGGTCCTTAGCCCATCAATCCTACACTTTAAGATGGTCGAGCTCATATAGATGCTTCATACTCATCTTAAGTGATAATCGGAGATATAGGGTTCAAAGGTGTCCCTTTTCTAAAGAGATTATGAAACCTTTATGGAAGGAACGATGTAAAGATAGGATCTTTTACATCGGTCCGTTCCGAGGTTACTAATGGGGGAACGGGGGAGTGCATGTAAAAATGACATTTTTAATGAAAAGATGACATTTTTGGGTTGCAAATGATGCATTTGATTCAAAGAAATGATCTTTATTGCAAATGATGCATAAAGATATGATTTTTATGCAAATGATGCATTTTTATGAAGAAATTGGAATTCATTATGCAAATGATGCATAAAGATTGCATTTTGAAAAAGCATATGATGCTAGTTTATGGTAAAGACATGATCTTTAAAGCAAATGATGCTTGGAAAATGTATTTTGAATGCAAGGATGCATTTTGATTGAAAAGATTTGATTTTTATATGCAAAGGATGCATAAAGATGACATTTTTATTGGAAAATGGGGGTTTTAGGTGCAAAGGATGCACCTTTATGGGGGAAAGACTACATTTTTATGACAAATGATGTCTAATGCATGCAAAAGGGGAAGGGGGAATATAAAGATATGATCTTTAATCTACCAAGTCCCAAGCAATATAAAGGCAATGCAATGAGCAATTTATAAAGCAATTAGGATGCAAGGTTAGGGCGTGCGAGGTTACCAATGGCTTCCTTCTTCTTTGGATGGAGCTAGGAGGAGAGGTTGATCTTGGATCTTGAGGAGGAGGGAGGTAGCTTCTTGGCCTTCTTCTTCACCTTCTTGAACTTCCAGCAGCTTCTTGGGAGGATTTCTTCGTAATATGAGAGATTGATGCCTTTTGTGGATGATCAAAATGGGTAGAGGAGGGCTCTATTTATAGGCGATGCCGAAATCGCCAATGAGGCCGTGCGGCTAGGGACCTCGAGCTAATGCGGCCGTGCGGCATTATCCACAAATGACTCAAAGATTTCTAGAACCATGCGAAGGTGGCAAATTCTAGAAACTTCCTCCTAATTAAGAAAAACGTGTTTCTTAATTTGGAAGGCTCCTTTTCAGCCTTTTATTCAATTTGGAAGCTGTTCCCAGAATATTTCCTAACACTAGGAAGGTCCGGGGAATTACCGGGAAACTTACCGAAATTGCCGGGAAATTTAACCGGAAGGCATGAGCCAGATTTGGGTACTTACAGCAACTTAATGAGAATCTCTTATCCTTAAACTTGTGTTTTATTAAATTCCTTTATAACTATTTTGAATGTTCCAAATGCTACTAACCGTTTCATTTTGCAGGTCTCATTCAAGATTTCTCTCTAAATTTTAGTTTGACGTTCCCTTTAAGCTTTCACTTTGTTTGTAAGCTTACTTAGGTAGCATCAAGTTGTCATTTGACTTAGGAAATTATATGCTTAATAGACAAATACTTTATCATTCTTTTACTGAGTCAAAAAGATGCTAGCCTAGGGTGATTGGACTTAAGCAATTAGGAGGAGATTGTTAGTCAAATATTTGTTTAGGTTTAGAACTTCTTAATCCCAATCACAACAAGCATTAATGTGGACCCCTAATTTAATTTGACCAAATAGAATTTTTTATGTATCATAGGTTCCCTTAATGCTTGTGCCAGTGTTTTATAATATGTAATTTTCTCAAGATATGAAGACTTTGAAGACTTGAAGATTTCCCCATCATCAGCATATGAGTTACTTGGCCTGAAGCTACCTAACCGGTTGACCACTCAACCGGTAAGCCAGCCTAACCGGTCATCCACCTTGCCTAGCCGGTGTCCCTCACTGGTTCCCTCATCTCCCTCACCAGTTAAGGCTTACTCTACAAGCTTCCCTTAGTTAGCAGCTAGCCGATGCATTAATTGCTCCCAACTACCAAGCCATCAACTTTAGCTAAAGTTGGTAAAGCAAGCATGCTGACAAGACATCTCTGCAACAAATCAGTACCTTCTTGAGGAATGTCAAAGTAACCAGTACTCACAGCGCCCCAACTACTCAATGGAAATCCTCTCTATCCAATCTCAGGCATTTAATGCAAGGATACTCTCATTTAATGCCTGCCAGTCCAAGTCATCATTACAACCTCTTCAAAGACAACGGCTCCTTTTCAAAGCTCACTATAAATAGTTTCCCCGGAGCATTGAAGAAGGTTGGTGCATTTATGATCTTTGAGAGTGAGCTGCTTTGAACTACCAACCTGCAAATTCCTTAGTTCAAAGCATTCAAAGCAAGTCCCTTTATTCACTAGACATCTCTGTAGGACTTAAACACTGAGCACCTCAATCAATACTGTAGTGTTCCTTCATTAGACTACTTATGGAACACATTGATTGATTCACACATAACACCCTAGAGAAATCAGCTCAACTTGTGAGCACATCTCTAGAAAACACCTGGTCTTTATTGTAGCACGATCCGTTAGTGGTCACCTTTAGTTTGGCAGCCTTCAATCATTGGCTTGCAACTTGTAATAGGTAGGATCCATTAATATAGTAGTGCACTTTCACAAATCCAAGTTCTGAACAAACTTGGTAGAGGACGTAGCAGTTATTTAACACTGTGAACCTCTTCAAACAATGTGTCATTACTTCGTGTGTTTGTTTATTTCTAGTTGTGTAGTTGTAACTGGTTGATAATCTCTCAACTGGTCACAACCTATTGACTCAACTTACTGCTTAACTTGTTTGTCTTACTTGGAAATAAAATTTGTCCTTGTTGCATGAGAATTTATCTTACTGGCTTTGAAACTTTACCCTACCGGTTTTATATACTTGTCTAACCGAAATCTCCGCTGTGCAAAATTACTCCACCGGTTAGTAAGTGTATTACCTACAACTATTTTCAAAGACTAAAAACTTTTTAGCAAAAGTTTGAACAGCTATTCACTCCCTCTACTGTCTCCTACCATTTGGGACCTAACACTCCTCCAAACCCGCAATAGTCTTGTCTTGTCCCAAATGTCCACTAAGGCCCCCACCATGTAAATATCGAATCAGTTTCTCCCGTAAGGAAGAAATAGGAATGCACAACTGATCCCCTTTAAATAGAAACCCATCCCGGATATGAAAATCTGCACTAGGATGTTTACCCACACACTCAGTTTCTCCCGTAAGGAAGAAATAGGAATGCACAACTGATCCCCTTTAAACAGAAACCCATCCCGGATATGAAAATCTGCACTAGGATGTTTACCCACACACTTCGCCCATAACTCCATGAAATCTATATCATCCTTGTCCAATTCTTTCAGCAAGTTGAAACCCACAATCTCCTGGGATAAAGTGATCAACAAAAAAGCCCTTCTGCTCAAAGCATCTGCAACTTTGTTTTGAACCCCTGATTTATGCTGAATAATAAAAGGAAACTTCTTCAAATAACTAACCCAGCGGGCATGCATTTTATTTATCACTTTCTGGCTGTGCAAGAACTTCAAAGCAAGATGATCAAAAACAGAATAAACTCCCTCTGAACCAGATAATGCTATCACTGTCGCAAAGGCTGAAAGACTGCGTAAAACTCCTGGTCATAAGTACTCCACTTCTGTCGAGCCTCACTCAACTTCTCACTGAAAAAAGCCACCGGCCGCTTTTCTTGTGAGAGAACAACCCCTATCCCTACACCACTAGCATCACACTCCACCTGAAATATCTTGTCAAAATCTGGTAGGGCAAGAACTGGTGCGGCGCAAAGTTTTTCCTTGATGAGGGCAAAACTCTGATCTTGCTCAAAACCCCACTGAAATTTGCCTTTTTTCAGGCACTCGGTAATAGGTGCAGTAATGGTGCTGAAATCAAGCACAAATCTCTTATAAAAAGTAGCCAAGCCATGAAAACTACGCACCTCCGTGACTGATTTTGGGGCCGGCCAATCCCTTATCGCTTTCACTTTCTCCTCATCAACCTGAATCCCATCCTCACCAACAACAAATCCCAGAAAAAACAATTTGTTGGTGCAAAATGTACACTTCTTAAGATTGATATACAATTGATTATCTTTTAAAACCTGCAACACTTGTCTAAGGTGATCCAAATGTGTCGTTCTATCTTTACTATAAATCAGGATATCATCAAAATAGATTACGACAAAAGAGCCAATAAAAGGTCGGAATACCTTGTTCATTAGCCTCATGAAAGTGCTAGGGGCATTAGATAGTCCGAATGGAATGACCAGCCTCTCATAAAGTCCCTCCTTGCTCTTGAAAGCTGTTTTCCACTCATCCCCAAGTCTGATCCGAAACTGATGGTACCCACTACGCAAATCCAACTTTGTGAACACCTTAGAACCGAATAACTCATCAAGCATGTCCTCTAAACGAGGGATAAGAAATATGTACTTGATGGTTATCTTGTTGATGGCTCTGCTATCAACACACATACGCCACGGATTGCCCTTCTTTGGCACAAGAAGGACTGGTACTACAGATGGACTTATACTCTCCCTGATAAATCCTTTTCGCAACAAGTCTTCAATCTGCTCTCTAAGTATCTCGTTCTCCTTAGGGCTCATGCGATAATGCGGGAGGTTTGGCAGACTAGCTCCTGGAATCAAGTCAATCTGATGTTGAATGTCCCTTATAGGAGGGAGCTCATTAGGCAACTCGTCGGAAATCAACTCCTGAAACCCTGAAAGAAGTTCTTCAATATCTCGGCATCCCGATCTCCACACTAACAGACCCTAACAACCCCTTAACCACTATCGGACAAAAGAACTCTGCTTCATCAATATCTGCTGTCAGATCTTTCTCGTTCTGTATAAGCATCACGACCGATTTTTCCTTCTCAACCTGTTTCTCAAAACGCAGTACAGGAGCTATATATTTTACGTTTATCCCACGTAAACATCAAAACATTATCCTTTCCCCGATAAGTAATGTCATGGTCATACTGCCAAGGGCAACCAAGCAATATATGACAGACGTCCACATTCAGAACGTCACAAACAACCTCCTCCTTATAATGCTTGCCAATGGAAATAGGAACCCTGCAAGTCCGTAATACCCTGAGTTCTGAACCTTTATTCACCCATCCTAAACTATAGGGTTTCTCATGAGGTTCAGTCATTAATCCTAAAAATTCAACAAATTTCTGCGAAACTAGATTTTCAGTACAACCATTATCAATAATCATATTACATACCTTGTTCTTAACAGAACAGTATGCTCTCAACAGGTTTTTCCGTTGGTCCTCGTCTTTGGAAGAAAGCAGCATCTGTTGAAGCACACACCCGACCCTCTCCTCAGATTCCTCTTCAGCAAATTCGACCCCTTCATATTCATCAGCTTCGTGTTCTTCCTCGTCTCCCTCATTCAGAATTGCAGCAGTTCGCCGGGTGGGGCAAACGTTCGACCTGTGACCCTGTCCACAACAACGAAAACACTTATCCCCCGTCGGGCTTGGCATACTGATTTCTTTTTTCACGTGTTGGAGCTTTATTCCCTGCGTTCGCTAGTGTTGCCTGTACTCTTAACCTGCGGAGTTGGGTCATTATCAGTTCCTGCTTCAGAACTACCCTGTTGTGGAAATCTGCGAAAAGGGGTAAAAAAATTTGAACTCGACTTCTCAATAAGTTCAGCTTTCAGGGCATAGTGGAAGCATCCGTCAAAGTCCAAACCTGATGCAAACCCATCTTTTCCTGTATTGAACCTTTCAGTCCGTTAATATAACGAGCAACTTTCTGACCCTCGGTCTCCTCCACCCTAACCCGTGTTGTATACCTCTGAAATTCAGTAGTATATTCATCAACCGTTCTTTTGCCCTGCACACAGTTGAGATACATTTTATATAGAGTCTGCTCATAATCTACCGGTAGAAACCGCTCAGAAATCAACAGCTTCATACGCCTCCAGGTTTTAATTGGCCCCTTTCCTTGCCGTCGTCTCTGATCAACATGTTTTTCCCACCAGACTGCAGCAGTACTCTTTAATCGGATCGCCACCATCTTTACCTGTTTATTCGTGGGTACCTCCATAACCTCGAAAAAACGATCAACATTATTCTGCCAATCCAGAAAATATTCAATCCCCATGGTTCCATAGAATAAAGGAATGTCAGCCTTAATTCTATAATCCTGGCGGTGTCGATTATCACCCTGACCCGGCTCTTCAGCGTCACCAACCTCGTCATCGGAACTGGAACTGGAATCCTCTTCATCCCGATTTTCTACCCTTCTAAGACGTCGAACCGGTTCAACCTCTCTGTCTCTCTCGTCACCACGGTTTCGATTAGCACAAGCGTTTTGAGCTTGTTGAGCAGCCACCAATGCTGCAACATGTGTTGTCAAGGCAGCAATAGCGGTGGTTATGTCATCGATATCTGTCTTTGTTGCTTGATCCCCCATAATGATTCAGTGACGAAAAGACAGGATAAAGCTCGCTTCGATACCAACCGACGCAAAGCTTTTAAGCAATATTCGTGAATAGCAAACGCTAAACACAAGAGTTCACCAGCAATGAACCCTAGAAAAATAAGAAACTGGAATCCACCAGAGAATAAGAGAAAATCCTTGAAAATTATATCATAAAACTGAGTTATTCAAAGCCTCTAAAGATGTTTAAATACTCCTTAAAACCCTAAAACGAAATAACAAAACAAAGACCAAAATACCCCCAACTTAAAGTTCCAAACATCAACAAAAAGGGAAAAGGGAAACAAACAGCCCGTCACTGAGGCGCCCGCCTGGGGGTGTCATGCGGCCGCCTGGGATCCAGTATCTTGGTTGCCTGTTGACGCCAGGGTAAGGCGCCCGCCTGGGAAAGATATTTCATTTTAAAGTTTAGAGGGAAAAAGAGAGAGAGAAAGAGGAGAGATAATGCGCAAAAAGGGAGCTAGAATTCCTTCACGTGTGTCCACGTCATTTAACAGAGTGGCACAAGCGTAATTTTCATCAATTTATCAGGGACACGCGTGTCCACCAATAACTACAGGACCTGGTGGTCAATTTGAAAAATATGTGTTCTTGGTGATCCTTTTTGTTAGGGTGAAGCACAATTTGGTAATTGCTCCTTAATTTTATCAAATTCTCTGAAATTTTAGAGAATTGTTATATAGGCCCGTAAAATTGTTAAGTGAACCAATATCATTAAATTTACCCCCAAAAAATTAAAACAAACTCCTACCTTTCCCTTTATACCAATTAACCTATTTACCCATTTACTCTCACTCACCCATCCACACCCATTAACCATTAACTCTCACCCACTCACCCACACCCATCAACACTCTTTGACTAACTAGAGAGAGAGAGAAAGAGAGAAATCAGATTTTTGGGATTTTGTTTCATTATTTGTTGTTATAGTTTTAATTTGAGAATTCTTAGGGTTTAATTTATTCAAATTTGGACTTATAGTTTCAAGATCTGGTCGGACTCAAGAAACCTATGATACCACGGTGAATAGTACTTTGAACATGATCAATAGCCATTCGAGTCACTATACTTATCTGATAAAACATTTACCTGCGAAACTCGTGCACAACTCGTGTTAACTGTGACATTTGTTATGAGACAAAGGGAACATTGGTGTTCCCGTGTTAAAATGGTGAAACTTCAATAAAGAAACAATTTACATAGTCATTTCTACAATAAAGTAGCTACTTGTGGCAAAAAAAAAAAAAAAAAAAACCCAGTGAATGCGCTTCCTCTTCACCGCGTGAGATGAAACACGTTACGATTGAGCTATACCTCACATCTCTTCGGATCTAAAGCCTAGTTCTTGGAGCCTAATACGACCTTCATAGACACTAAGCAATTGAGGAACATGTTCTCCGTACTTCATCACAAATTTTGCCAAGAATACCTTCTCTGGTGGCAAGATAAAAGAATTCAACTTTAAATCTTTTCCCAGTAAGCCCTTTAACTGCAGAACTTTGACAACTGACGCCCTCGGAACAATTCTCCTCTGTAAACTGATATGAAGCACTTTTGGGCAACTAGCAATATCGCTAGGCTTAAAACCCATTTCGCTGACCAAATATTCAATGACAACCACAATTTTCTCCTCAGCCATATGCATGGACTTGGGATACTTTCTGAATATATCAGCAATCTCATCATCTGAAAATCCCCATTTCTTGAACGTTTCCACTTTACTTTCCATCGTTGATTTACTCATTCCGATACGCCCAGGGAGTACTCGCACAAACGTTACTCGCGTTTGATCAAATCCCAATCTAATAACCTTATCTACTCCAGCTTTAAACTGATCTGTAGGCTTATAAAATGAAGGAAAATAATTAAGCAAAGCATAAGAAATCACAGATTCAGGCACTCCGGCTCGTCTCAAGGCTTCTACATTTGGCCCCAACCTTTGTTTAACATCATACCTGAAAGTCCGAGAATACCCTTTTATAGCAGCAACAACTTTCGCATCGTCAACAAGAACACTCTTCAAGAAATTATAACACGGGATAATCCGTCTCTCTAAGCTATATCCAAGTATATTCAGATACGAAGTCATAAGATTTGCCATATCGTAATCCGAAAGCCCTAGGGAACGAAAGAACTCGAATTTGGGTATTAATCTTATCTCGGGTTTGCATACTAACAGAGTTGGATTTTGTCTAATAGCTTTAGTAATGTGGGTATCATCAAATCCATAATCTTTAAGAAGAGCAAGAACAAAATCTGGTCTATGTCGGGTATTATCGAAAGGTAATCTACTCTTCAATCTCTTGGCTAGAGCAACAGCTTCTTCTGGAGAGAACCCGCAAGTTTCTATTAGGTAAGACACTGCAAATGGGTGCCGGAGTTGCCTTTCCGGCAGGACTACGGCTGAGCTTGTTCTTGATTTGGATGATAACAAAATTGTACCTGCTCTAGATTGGGAAATGCAGAAAATTCTTGGATTCGCTGCTACAATCCCATTTGGGTATGAAAAATTTCTTACATTTAGTAAGAAAGCATTGGTGTAGGAGAGATTAAGGTTGCAGGATAAAGCATACAACATTATTATGAAACCCTAAATCAGCAGATTGGGGAGAAACAATTTGTAGATAAATCTTAGGAGTTTAAGAAAAGTGCAGAAAATTGAAATTCGGAAACCTTAGAAATATCCAGCTGAAGATGAAATTGTTGTGGATGAAACGAAACCTTCTGGGACGTACTGGAACGTAGGTAGGACCGAATGGCTCCTTGGTGGGATATGGGCATATAACTGCAGTGGCTAAGCAGAGGTAAAAGTAAAAGGGTCGAGATCTCCTGCACCACTCTTATACTCCCTCCGTCCCGGTTCACTTGGCACCAACTTTTTGGGTGTAGGAATTAAGGAAAAGTGATGTAAGAAAGAGAAAAAGTTAAATGTTGTGAGTATGAAGAATTAAATAGTAGAGATAATGAGTGGGAGGAATAGTTAGGAGAGAGAATGTTGTGAGTGTAAAAGTGAAGTAGGAGAGAGAATGAGTGGAGGGAATAGTGAATACTCCCTCCGTCCCGCGATTATATAGAATTTTTGGTCCGGCACGGAGATTAAGGTAAAAAGTGATAAAGGTAATGTGTTGTGAGTGTAAAAGTAAAATAGGAGAGAGAATGAGTGGAGAGAATAGTAAATTTAAAAAGTGTTGTGAGTAGAGAAAAGTGGGTCCCATTTTTATTTTGGGAAATTATTGATTATTGTGGGACGCCAAAAAGGGAAATTTTTCGGTATTATTGTGGGACGGAGGGAGTATTCTTTTCCATTTTGAACAGTGCCAAGTGAAGTGGGACGACCTAAAATGGAAATTAGTGTCAAGTGAAGTGGGACGGAGGGAGTATATTACTTGTAGAGAATTGTTATATAAACCCGTAAAATTGTTGAGTAAACTCGTAAGTTGTATTTTTCAAAAATGCCATCGAGTGAAATGACAAAAATATCCCTAAATATATTCCCTCATTCACTAATGTTAAATAAACCCGTAAAATTGTTGAGTAAACCCGTAAACCATTTTCACCACCTTCCCCTCCCTCCCTCATCAATTTTCACCACCTTCCCCCTCCGTCCCTCATCAATTTTCAATCTCTTTTTTACTTAATCTCTTCTTCTTTATTTTTTTACTCCAAAAAAATTACCTCCTCCCTTTCCTTCCTCTTCCTCTCCCAAAAACAAAATTCATAAACATTTGTTTCAAGACAAGAGATTCAGCAGGCTCATCATGGATGCCCTACCATCGAATGTTAATGTAAGTTTTCTAACCTTTAAATTTGTTAAAAATGTCATTTCTGTTTCGTAGCTAGAATTCGGATAGTGACCGAATATTTGTTCGAGTTCGGCCGCCGTGAAATTCAGCTATGGTTCGGCCACACCCGGCCGAAATTTTAAAATTTTTCGGCTCTGATTTGCCGAATCTGGGCTATTTTTCGGCCAGTAGTGACCGAATATTTGAAATATTTCGGCCAGTAGTGACCGAATATTTGAAATATTTCATATCGCGCAGTACAAGCGAAGAAAATTCGACCACCACTGGCCGAACCTTTGTTTTTTCGCTACACCTCCACTTATTGTTTTATTTAATTGTTGCAGTATTCCCTGGGTGACAACAACTATGTCTCGGTTGATTTTGAAAGCGTTTTGCGAGACTACACCCCAGAATTCACAACGCCCTTGTTTTTTCGAGACCGAAAAATAATGTTTGAATGGGTGCGTAAAAAGGGGGAAGAGCATGGGTTTGTCATCGTAGTCGGTCGGTCGGATAACGGGAGCCGTAATTTCGCTCCTCGAATGACGCTTGTTTGTGATCGGCTGGGAAATACAAGGAAAAACCAATCTCTCTGTCCTCTCGAGAAGCGCCACCTTGAAATATTGGAATTGGGAAAAAAAAGAAAAATAGAGAGAGCGGAACAAAGAAATGCGGTTGTAAGTTTCATTTGAACGCCAGACAAGTCACGGTTGATGGTCAATGGCAATTAAAAGTGGTTTGTGGCTTTCACAATCATCCTATTTGCGAATCCATGTTGGGTCACTCTTATGCCAGTCGATTACTTAAATCAGAGGAGGAGTACGTGATAGAATTGTCACATGCAAATAGCCGACCGAAGGATATTTTACATGGATTAAAAGAGAAATTTCCGGAAAACAAGTCCATAATACGGACTATTTATAATGCGCGAGTGAAGAACAGGGCAGCGAGCGTGCGGGTCGTTCTCAAATCCAACGGATCATGTTTAAATTGACCGAGCATGCTTATCACTTCGAATATCGGCAATGCGAGAATACAAATGTCATTAAGGAGATATTCTTTGCTCATCCGAAAAGCATTGAATTGATGAAGGCATTTCCATACGTCTTGTTCATGGATTGCACTTACAAGACAAATAGGTACAACTTACCTTTGCTTGAGATTGTGGGCGTGACTTCAACCAAAATGACCTTCTTAATTCTTTGGTGTATACCTAGAGGCCGAGAAAGAAGGAAACTACACGTGGGCATGCGAAGTGTTAAAATCTTTGATGGATCAATCATGTCTTCCTAATGTTATCGTGACCAGATAGGGAGCTTGCCTTGATGAATGCAATTCGTGAGACGTTCCCAACGACAACTCATTTGCTTTGTCGATGGCATATCAACAGAATATTCTAGCAAAATGCAAGAAAATGTTTGATATGCAAGAGATTTGGGAGGCGTTCATTCTTCATTGGAATGTAATGGTCCAAGTGATACGGAGGCATCGTTTGATGACTATTTACGTCGATTATCAGAAGATTACAGTCAATATCCCGATGCGGTCAATTATGTCCTGAACCAGTGGATTGTGCCTTACAAAGAAAGATTTGTCTCGTGTTGGACAAACCATGTTATGCACTTTGACAACTTAACTACAAACAGGTATATCGGGGGAACTTTATGTTTCTGTCATATGTTTTGATGTTTTGTTAATTATATGCTAATAAATTGCGTAACCTATGTTAGGGTGGAGAGTCAACATGCCTTATTGAAGAAACAACTTGGATCGAGCCAGGGAGCATTTGAGACATGTTGGAAACAAATTCATAAACTCATCGAATGCTCCCATATTGCAATCATTGCCTCATTTGAGAAAGCAGGACTGTGGTTCAACACAAATTCAAGTCATCGCTATGGAGTGAGGTTAGAGGCATGGTGTCTATAAATGCGTTGGATTTGATTTTCAACTCACTGGATTCTCTATATGATGGTAGCCGAGATCCATTGTTGTGTGGGTGTGCGGTGAGATCGGCATGCGGGCTCCCTTGTCCACATGAGCTTGCACAGTTCATGCAATTCAACACGCCCATCCCACTTGATAAAGTTCATGCATTTTGGCGCAAGTTAGATACCCTACCGATCATGAGTTACGATGATGATATTGAAGAAGAGATTCGAAATCGGTACAATGAGATTCGCAATACTCTTGATTTAAGATTTGAGGCAGCTCCACGAACCGGAAAGAATTTGATTGTTCGGAGATTGACCGAGATTTGTCATCCTGCAACAACAATGGCTAATGAACCTGCAGTTAAAACAAATAATAAGGGTCGTCCTAAAGCAAAGAGTGCTAAGTTCCTCAAATCCACGAAGCGGGATCCTAGCGCATTTGAGTACGTGGAGGCCATACCCGATCAAGTGTTATTCAACACCGATGCAAATCAAGGGTCTCCGATGTTATCTGCAAAAGCCAAGTTACAGGTAACCTCAAAACTATTTATATTATTCAGTTAAACTTTTATATCATGAAATAATTTTATTTATGTTTAATTTTTTCTTTTTTTGAATTTATCTTATAGCCCGTTCGTCGAAAAAGTCAACATGCAATCAAATATCTTAATCAACTATCGGTTTTCATGCATGGTTATATTGAGAAAACAGTTGATGTGCGGGGTGATGGGAATTGTGGCTTCCGGTGTATTGCGGAGTTACTTGGCCGTGATTCAAATGATTGGCGATGGGTTCGGGAAGTGTTATATTAGGAGATTTTTGGAAATCAAAAGTTGTATGCCGAGTTATTCATGGCCGAGGATAGGGTGGATAAAGTCCTTTCTGCTATCCACTGGTTTGATGGACCATGCAGAGAAGAAAATTGGTTTGACTCTGCAGAAATGGGTTACGCTGTTGTAAATGCATTCGACGTTGCGTTGGTGAGTTTGAGTAACACCTTGTCTTTGACCTTCCTTCCTCTACGAAAATCAATGCCACATATCCCAAAATTGATTTGTATATGCTACGTCAACAACAATCATTACATTCATGCCAAGTTGAAGGAAGGATGTCCATTGCCACCGGTACCATACAAATGGTATGATTGTCGAGCGGAATGTGCAACCGGATGGCTAGATTTTTATCAAGATCGATTAATACAAGTACCCGAAACATCAACTTATGTAATTGATATTAAATAGTTTTATTTATGTAATTGATATTAAATAGTTTTATTTATGTTAAATATTATAATTGCTACTTCCATAACGAACCTTGCCTATGGTATGCTTGACATCATCTTCGAGGATCCTCCGATTAATTTGTTATTCTAGTTGTTTATACTGTGAAGAACAATGTGAATATATGGGGGGAGAGAGAGAGAGAGAGGGAGATTAATTTCTAGTGTCATTACAAGTCACTGTGTATGCCCTGATCTGTAGGGAATTGGACTGAAAAATCATCATGCCATGGTTCGGCCAGGTGTGGCCGAAAATTTGAGCAGGTTCGGTCAGTACTGGCCGAAAATTTGAGCAGGTTCGGTCAGTACTGGCCGAAAAACCAAAGAAAATTCGGTCAGTACTGGCCGAACCTTTGTAACTAAGGCAAAAAAAAATTAAAAAATTTCAGCCAATGTTTAGAACACGTAGCAATGTTTTTTCATGAACGGTTCCAAAAAAAAAAACACGCTTATTCTAGGTCTCGGTCAGTAGTGGCCGAACAGAACCAAGGATTTCGGTCAATACTGGCCGAACTTCTTGGACTCGGTTCTGGCCAAGCACCGGCCGAAATTTTTCCAGTTTTTCGACATGTACTTGCTGTATTTTGCACTAACCAGGGCACGTCCCCGACTCGTCTATGCTGCAACCATCAACCATTCAAACATATATATATAAACCATAAATCCATACACCAACCAATCAACCCCCCATACACATAAAACCATAAACCATAAACCATAAAACCATAAACCAATTACTCCATATATACACAAACATGAAATATAAAACCATAAACCAATTACTCCATAAACCAATTACTCCAAAAATAATTGTTCATACATATAATTACCAAAAATAATTGTTCAAATACAATACCAAAAATAATTGTTCAAAAAAAACCAAAACTACATATCTATTGACGTCTTCTGCCACCCCCCTGAGAAGTTGATGTCCGCGCTGGGGTTTGAGTTTGAGTTTGAGTTTCTGCCAATGCTCTAAACATGAAGTCCATAGCCTCCTCTAAACTAAATGAGTTGTCTCCATTTGTCCATCTCTCAGCAATAGGCATAATGACGTTCCAGACATTCATAAGCATATCTCTAACACCGTCAACTTTTAGTTTTGAATCTGCAGCTGAATCACTTTCACGGGAGCATTCCCTCAACATTCACCAAGGGAAATCAGCTGAAGAGACTCACACTGAATGACAACCGATTGGAAGGGAAATTGCCTCATGCTTTGGTCTATTGTACCCATCTGGAAGTTCTTGATCTAGGAAACAACAATATTAGTGGTCTGCTACCCCACTGGATTGATACGCTATCAGAGCTGCAAGTTCTTGTTTTACGAGGTAATAGTCTCAATGGTACAATAGGGACTTCCAACACTTTGCTTCCTTTCCTAAAATTGCGAATCCTTGACCTTTCTGATAATAAGCTCACAGGAATTTTGTCGTTTAAGTATTTCCAGAATTTCAAAGGAATGATGATTGTTGATCTTCGTGATATGAAGAGGAAATACATGGGGATGGAGTACTCATATTTTCCACGTTATGAAGATTCCATATCCCTCGTGGTGAAGGGATTAGATATTCAATATGTGAGAATCCCTACCATCTTCACCATCATTGATCTTTCAAATAACAACTTTGAAGGACATGTTCCGAGTTCTATTGAGATGCTTCATTCACTTCGGTATCTCAACTTGTCTCACAACAGACTTACAGGGCATATCCCAACATTACTAGCAAATTTGTCATTGCTCGAGTCTTTAGATCTTTCTTCAAACAAATTAGTTGGGAGAATCCCTTGGCAACTTACTGGGTTGTCATTTCTCGTAGTCTTGAATCTTTTCTAAAATCAACTTGTTGGAGTCATACCGCAGGGCAAACAGTTCAATACATTTGAGAATACTTCATATCAAGGAAACCTAGCTTTATGCGGACTCCCATTGATAAACAAGTGCATTTATGATGATAATACACCTTCTGTACCAGTGCAACCACAAGAAGAAGATGATTCAAGCTTCTTTGATGGCTTTACTTGGAAATCTGTCCTAATGGGGTATGCATTTGGGACGTTGATTGGGCTCAGTGTTGGGTATCTAATCTTCTTATTTGGAAAACCAAAATGGGTTGTGAGGATCGTTGAACGAGAAGAAATCAGAAAAGGGAGAAGAACAAGGAATATTGGGCACATTGGACAACATGGTAGAAGAAGAAACTAGCATGCACCACCATATGGTGAATGGTAAAGAAAAGAATGTCAAGAGTGTGTATCAGGTCAGTTATGCTATAACAAGTAAAAGTTCCATAATTTGTTTGTTGCTCACTCTTGCGAGGTCCAGTACTAGCTGGGAGTTTAGTTCAGGAAATAAAAATAGGCACATAATATGAAAAAATATCCAAATAAAAGACTGCTGCTTAAAAGATCCAGCCTTCTAAATCACAGAACCAGAAGAAGATACTGTTCTACAAATATACACAAGTCCACAAAATGACTACTACTAGTTCCAAGTTTCCGGCGCAAGAACTTGTCGGGTGAAAAAGAGCATCCACATAACATAAAAAAAATTACCCCTTAAAAGTATTCTACCATTACGGTAAAACATACAAAATGATCCGCTTAACTTAAAATCTCCAAAAATGGAGTCGAACTTGAAGTCATCTTGTAGCTGTTGAAACAACCGCCTAACTTGATCATCTACATCTTCGCCCAAATCTTATTGGTCCTGCAAATGGGATAACTTGGTGAGAAACTAATTACAGATTCGATGCCGGAAAGCAAAAAAATCCCACATCAGGTGAAAAAACAAACAAACAAGATAATAGCAGATATGGAAATAGGTTAAATCCAAGAGGACCAAGACAGCATTCAGACAGGTCATTGAATACTCGTGTTGATAACTGATGCATGCCAAACAATAAATCCTACTCTCTCCATCTCATAAAGATGATCCCACTTTTTTGAAATATAGCATAAATGATTGGTCAAAGTTCAATCAAATCATCTATAAAAAAAAAAAAAAAAAAAAAAAAAAAAAAAAAAAGTGGTATGGGACGGAGGGAGTAAAGCAAGCTGAAGATGCATGGTTATGCAGTATTCACAGCAACATGCTGCTACTGAGGGGTATGGTCTCACATAGTAGATTAGAAAGTCAGTTTATCTAATACAGCAGAAAAGTGTAAAGGGGCATCAATTATGCTTATTGACAACTAAAAAGTACTTACGCCTTGCACGTTTAATGTTTCGGCAGCACTTGCTCCCGCATCGGCATTTAAATGCTTTCACGGGATGTTCATGATCATCAAAATCAATACCATAATCCTGCAAGCATATAAAATACAGCTGATTTAGAATAAACTTGAATCAAGTACAAATACAGTTGCACATGTGTTATATGATAGAATTTCAAAACCAACTTATCTTCAAAGAATTTATCTTTAATTACAAGATTTCACATTCAAACCAACCCCACTTCATAAGGGTCATCATCTCGAAGCATATCCACTAATTTGCAGCCTTTAGACTCACCTCACCATCGCCATTTTATCAAAGTCTCATTTACAAGGATTTGGTATCCGGATGTAAGGGGGTGGTGGTTGTGACAAAAGGTGATCGTCGATGTGTGTTGGGAGAGAGAAAGCAATTTGAAATTGGTCAAGTTTTTTAACTTGGCAAAAAAAAGGGCTCAAGATAGATATAGATATTAAGTTGATATTCTATTTTACATTTTTCCTTTAGTCTCATGTTGACTCGAATGGTGAGGAGTGCATCCTTAAACATTAATTTGAGTTGGGTATACTGTTTTACCCCATCTCTTATGCAATCATGTTATCCAATTTCACTTACCCATGTTAGCTCTTCCAGAGCTTTCACCTTTCTTGTGGTGAAGAACGCAAGCTGCATAATAGGGCACAATACTCATTATATACTTATATAACCAAATATCAAATATAGGCAAGCAAATATGCATGGAAGAATGAAACAAGATACATACATGGTAGTAGTGGTGGTCAGGGGTTTCCACTTCCACTGGGATCTCAACTAATGTTGAATCAAAACACCTACCAGAACACGAAATCAGAAATCATTTCAACAAAATTATTTCCTTTTCACTTGGTGAGCGAGAACATGGTAGAAAGATGGGGAACAAATAAAATTGTTTGTACTGCACGTAACATGAGTAATTTATTTCATTTTCACAAAAAACTTTGTGAAAATAATAATAATTATGTCTGTAACCCAAGAGTTGATCAACCTTCCAGCTTAAACTTCCTCTATATGCCTGTGGTTATTAGCACAAATAAATCCTTTCATTTTCAGGCAAGCCATCCCACTTCTTCATATCAATCATGAAAAACTCCACCACAAATAAACCTTGAACCAACCAACCAACCAACCAACCAACCAACCAAAAAACTAGTATGAATGTTAGAAAAATCACTGGACTAGATTTACAAAATCCAAATTGAAAATGATGAAAATATGGGAAACTACGACATAAAACTTTTTAATATAGTAAATTCAGAATTCGACAATTTTAATAAAAGAATCATTTTAGTATATGAAATATGGAAAATATATCAAAAGATAAACTAATACACGCACACACAGATACAGATACAACATCTCAAACGATAAATGCAGATAATTATTAATTGTCGTAAAAAACATGTATATGCATGTTTTAACCGGTATCAGGTTACCTGTGATTGATGAACCTAGCAACATTGCCAAAGTGAGTAGCATCCAAACAAAGAGCTTCCTCATCCTTCAAATCTCTCTCAGAAGCCCAGTCAGCATCTAACAATACTGGATATGCATGTTCATCTTTGTTGGAACTTCGTGCAACGCGATCATAGAGCTCCGCATTAGTTAACACCTCTCCAACATATTCACAAACAAATGCACCTTTTGGAAGCTCTTCGAGAGTACGGAGACCCCAGCCTTTTCCTCCTCGCGTCATGAAAACCTGGACATAATAAAGGAAATAGAATATGTAAGGTGTGCCTCTTCCCCCCCCCCCCCACCTTTTCTGGTCCAAGAAAAAGCAAGAAAGAAAAATCGGAAATCAAACAATAAATTTCACCTGCAACTTGCGATTTATACCGCGTTGAACAACTCGATTGCCACATTGTTTACTGCAGCCACACTTCCACCAACACTCCTTGATAAACTTCCTCACTAAATGACCTTTGCATGGCTCAATAATTTCCTCATTTTTTGATCTTTCTATCGGGCATTCACTGCAATAAAAGAGGCAGTGATTCTGAGGGTTACGATTCATAGAAATGCATTCTTTTAGAAGTTCCTCCCGGACAAGACCTTCTGGTGTATACGCAAATTCACCCCCATTCTGAATAATACATGCACAAGGTGTGGATGATGATATACAATCACCCAAACAAGTTGAACAACAATTATCATCCCCAATGCGAGCCAGAGAGAAATTAAGATATGCATTCTGAAAAACTGCATTTTGGGGTATGTAATGAAAGGATGGTGGACGCTCATTGTTGACTTCATTGACCAGTGAGATTATAACCCTTTCTTGTCCTTTGGCTATGTCATCAAGATCAGGAGCTGGTGGACACTGCTCAGCCTGAGCGACCACCAAATTTCGACAACTTGCACCCTCATCCTCGTCCCCATCCTCATTTTGTTCAGATTCTAACTCATTTTCATTATTATCAACGACCATGTCATCAAAACCATTCTGTTCAACATCGGCAATATCGTCCACACCATTCTGCTCTACAGGTTGTGAACTATCGTCCACACCGTTATGCTCAACAGGGTTTGAAATGTCATCCAAACCATTCTGATCTACAGGTTCTGCGATGCTATCCACACCATTGCAGGGTGGAGGAAGTTTGATAATCTCAGAATCATTGGATTGAGTATCTGCTGATCCATTCAAAGCACAAGAAGGAATGTCCTTAGTACCAGCAGTATCCGCTGCACAACATTTTTTTAACAAATCAATATGTGGTGGTGTAGCATTTATGGCAACTTGTGGTTGATTAGTGGAGTCAGATCTAAGTTCCAAAAAGCACTCACACATATCTTTCAGCAAATTCTTTACAGAAAATTTTGGATCCAGGAGTTTATATGATCTCAGATATTTATCTTCCAAGGTTTTCAGAACTGCATCTGGATCAGGAACCTCTCCAAGAGCAGAGTTACAGCTAAGAGAAATTTTGACCTCCCCTGACAAGGACGATGCAATTTCTATGTTGGCAGTAGATTCATCAGAAACGGTTGCAAGCTCATAAGTGTTTCTCTTTTCACTAGAAGCTGAAATTTCATCAATTCCATCTTTTTCAGAACAAGTTTTGGATGATGGGGGTTCAGCTCCACCCGCTTCTGTTACAGAATCATGTCCATTTGCAGAAGCTCCATTGGGTAATGACTCTGAAATTTAAAGTAATCATCCACATATAAGACAGTAGCATGTGCATAACCAGAAAATCTGTTATCAAAATGTTAAAGAAGACATACTTCTAAGGCACCATTCAGTTTCATACTTTTTATCTCATCTTCATACAATGACCAGAAATTTGTGAACCAGTTCAATTGTAATGGAAATGATTAATGTCAAATTACAAGCCTTGAGGATATTACTATGCCAGGTATCTTATCAAGTGTTTTATCACTAGTTCATGAAATAACTGGCATATGGAGGTCAACAGTCTCCACCTTGAACCCCAAGCAAATTACAAAGCTTCTCAAACCAATTGTTCCTTGGCCTTCTTATTAACTGCAAAGCCTCTGGAACGTTACACTAGAAATAAATGAATGCACTATGATTGCATGATTGAACTCCAGCAAAAAGCAAGTTATGAACCTTTACAGGGGACGTGGTAGAAACAGGCCAAACACATTGCATATTTATAAAATGTACTCCCTCTGTCCCAAAATAAATGTCCAAACAAATTTCAAAATTTCTCATGATCAAGGGCAAATTTGAAATATTTTTGGACATATATTTTGGAACGGATGGAGTACTACATAGATATAATCATTCTAGAAGGCAACGAGTAGTGAATGGATGGAGTTATTAAAGTTCTTACTGAACTTAGAGAGAGGGGATGGAATGAAACAAATCTATTGGGGAGAGAGGAGAGCAAGTAATTTGTGAAGTTCAGGCAGATGACAGTATTAACAAGGGTTCTTACTTCTAACTAAGGTTAAAGGTCCTCTTCTTTCTATTTACAGAAAATTTTGGGGGAAACCTGTTTTTCCATAAGTTATAAGAATTCAGTTTTTAAATATATCGACTTGGTGTTTTAAAGCCTAAACTCACTGTTTTAAGGTCTAAACTCGCTATTTTATTTTCTAGCTTAAACTCACTTTTTTAACGCCTAAACTCACTATTTTATTTTCTAGGTATTTTAAGGCCTAAACTCAATGTTTTAAGGTATAAACTCGATATTTTTAAGGATGAAAAGTGTGCTTTTTATAACTTATGGAGAAACAGGTTTCCCCTAAAACTTACTCTTCTATTTATTCTTTCTTTCTTTTATCTTCTCCTTTTTCTTTTAGTCTGTGGGGCAGAAGGGAATGGAACATTATCAGATCAGATGCCAAGACCATACAGATCACAATAGCAAATATCACAGACGTAATTATCAATCCATGCATAAAATAGAACACATGAAAGTTTTTTTTTTTTTTTTTACTAATTTGCAAGTGCAAGAGCACTACAAATGCGCCTGTGTACTCGTCTCTTCTAAAGAGCTCGAGGACCAACAACCAGTGCTGGTATTGCATTCAATTGCCAAGTATAATCTCAAACCTCCCGCTTAAGCCAAATGCTCTTAGAAGACTCCTGTCCACGCCCAGCCGGCAGAAGCTATGCCAAGTCTAGAAAAGATTTTGCAAATCAATTTCTTGTTTCTCAACATTCTCCCTACAATCCTAGTATCACAATTACCTAAAACCAATGACATTCACAACTTCCAAAATGTTTCCAGAATTCCACTCTCTAACTAGTGTTCTGGAAGAAAATGTATTACTATAGAAAATAAATATTGAACTACACTTAATAGAAAGTCACAAACGGATGTCATTCTTGCTACTTCGTTTAGTTGCCCATGATTTGTACACCTGTAGAGAAAAATGCTTTGAGATTTCACCTTATGCTAGGGTGGGTTACATACCATGCAGGTCAATCATCATACACACGCCATACATATTTCATATAGGATGTGCATGGACATAGGTGGGAATATTTTTAATACTAGGGGGTCTGGCAAAGGTACTACCCCCTACGAGAAGCCAACGGCTTGGTCCTTGGGAGCACAAGCCCAGCGGAGAAAGAAAGAACATGAAAACAAGGTAATTTGAACTTGTTCTTTTACCCAATAACAATATTGAAAACAATGTTTGATAAGAGGAGTTTAGTAGTACCCGGATGAATTACAGCAATAGGAACCTCATAACGTGGCATGTCATCTGTAACTGGTTCATCCTTCGGCTTTATCAAAGCAGGAGCCTTCAGTCTGGGAGAATGAGCAACGCCGGGCTCCTGCTTAGGTTCTTTAAAGCGTACTCCAGTTGCTGGCCTTGCGGAAATTGGCTTCTTCTCCTGGGGTAAAAGAGGCTCCTTTCCTTTGTCTTTGAGATGCCCTGGAGTAGTTGAATCAGATTCTTTTCTCTTGGTTGCATCTGGTTGAGTTCTCTCAGCAGCTCCTGCCTGCTGAGTACTTGATTTTTCACGTGATGCCAACGCATTTGGTGACATAGGTTGCTTCCCTTTGTTTCTAGTAATTGATTGGGGCGAAACAGGCTGCGCTTCG
This sequence comes from Adenophora triphylla var. japonica, assembly GCA_022495995.1. Lineage (NCBI taxonomy): Eukaryota > Viridiplantae > Streptophyta > Magnoliopsida > Asterales > Campanulaceae > Adenophora > Adenophora triphylla. The sequence continues at coordinate 24,958 of JAFEMH010005989.1, forward strand.
CTCCTTGCATTCTCAAAATTAGACTCAGGAAATGCTGTTACTATTCGTGACTCAGGCTGGTGATGACCTGTTGAGCTAGAGTTGCCTGGAGAAGGCGCTGCTTGTGCTTCTTGGTGTCTTAAGCGCAACCTCTTCAAGGGTCTTTCAGGTTCTTCATGAGCCTGAGCTTCTTCCTCTAAGTCAACCTCTCTCTGTCCAAGAAAGAGTGCAATAAAAAACCATAATGAGAAGAAATCAGTGAACGAGTGTACAAGCGCTAGAACCACCACAACAATCAATGAGTACAAGGCTACAAGCATGAGTAATCAATTAACATACTTCAGGATTCTCGAGCTTTTTCTTCTTTTCTGCAGCCTGGAAGATTTAATTTCAGCAAAGATAAGAGCAAACAGTTTAAAGACAAAAACGGATGGAGATCATAATTGAGGAGAAAAAAAAGAACATACCTCGGAGTCCTGGGCATCAAATATAGCATCTGCAAGTGCTCTATAGTTTTCTTCTTCAATAAGCTCCCAGTTTTTCTCATACAGCTTTAAAAGACTTTTCAACACTGGTTTCACTATTTCTTCAGCAATTCCAATCATTCTCATAGCCCGAAAGGCTTTAGCAACCCTTGGATTTGGTGCCATTTCTTATTGTGTAGTTACCTACAACAGACTATAATCATCATCAATGGACAATGGTTCAGAAAACATTAAGGCAATCACTTATTTTATAAACGCACGGCCTTCCTTTTTACTACAATTCTCAAAAGACGAGAATAGAAACATTAACATGAAAGGAAAAATAGGAGGGAAAGAAGACAACACCAGATAGGATAAGATATATATGTGCAATTTAACCTTTAAAACAACCCCCTTTCAGAGACCTACCCCAGTAGACAACCTTCTCCATAAACAAAAATCAGCTAAAAGAGCTAGGAAATACTCCCCCTCGCTATGCTAGACATGTATGGATACGTGAGCTCTTCCGTATCAATATTTCAAGAAAAAAAAAAACAGAAAGGCACAAAGCACTGCATTTACAAAATACATAAAAGTTCTTCAATATTCAAGGATATGGTAGCTAAAAAGTTACATTCATCTAAAAGCATAAATCATGGACTAAAGCCTTGATCTAGAAAATATAATAGGCAGAACTTTGATCTATCGGATAAATGCTTCGATCCATAAACTTATGCTCTCTGTCGTCAGGTTGATTTATAAAAAAAAAAAAAACACAAAACCAACAAATATAGGCAAAGCCTTGTTAACTATGCGCTTCAATTCATAAGCTTTGGCTTTCCTTAGCCGGATTGAATTTATAAGAAAAAAAATGCAGATGGAGTTAATAGGCGAGTCTATATATCTGATACTGCTCCAAACCATAAATTTTTATTTCTTTCAGTCAGATTGAATGTACAAGAAAATCATAAAATCAACACACACCGAGGTACTATCAGAGCCTTGAACAAACAACACATGCTTCAATCACATCTCATTCTTTCGCTTGTCAGAGCGCTTCTTACAACTAACGCACACTTCAATCCACAATAGGAGGATCCCTTGATCTGACTCATACACCTTTCTATCCATAATTTGACGATTTCTTTCATCAGACTTTGTTTTGAAGAATATCACAAAATCAATTGATAGACTTAAAAGGCAGAGCCCCTTGTCCATCAATACAATTCCATATCACACAAGATTGTGTTTGTCAAGAAAACTGACCGAGATTATACCTGGAAATAACTACAACCACCTCAAGTAACCCCCTTTGCTCATGAGAGTGATATAAGCTAACATCACCATGTTCCCCAAGCACTTAGATTGGTTATATGACTACTAAATTCAGAAGCTAAGAAAAAATATAAAGTTTCTATATACATTGATTTATATGACTACCCAATATGGTCATTAAACTCCATATGCAAATTTATTAGCTTACTTAATTACTAATCTCTCCATTCCATGTTAATAGTCCACTATTCCTTTATTAGATGTTCCATATTAATAGTCCACTTTTAATGATTAATATTTTGAATATTTATTTGTTTCTCAAAAAATAGTTTCATGCTCGAAATAGGATAACTTTAGTTCATATTGTAGAAAAACACAACTTCAGTACAAATTTTTAAGAAATACAAAGGTGCAAAGTACAAAAGTAATAAGTCAAACTTTGAAATGTGGACTCTTTACATGGAACGGAGGGGGTATAGTTATTTTAAAATGTTCTGTTATGATAGAGAAAATAAACGGCGAAAAAAATTAACTTCGGTCTTTGCACAATTTCACGCAAAACAGAAAGAAAAGACAAAAAATTATAATTCCATAGAAAAGCGTTTATACTTGTTATTGACCCTTCTGTATATAAGAATCAATAACATAAAGTAAACCCTCAAACCTACCCAGTTTATCTCCACTCCATAAATAAAATAAGGTAAGCCAAGTGATTCAACAATCATCTTACCAACTAAAAACCTTCTGGAGTACTTCAGATCATCAAAACCTGCACATTACTGGAAAATTTCAGAACCACATCTGCACTATTTAAAAATTATAGTTCAAATATGCAACTAAGCAGGTGTAATCCACATTTAATTACCCAGACATGCAAATTATTTCCAATCAATAAATTAGCTATAGCTACAAAATGAAAAATCACCTATTCGTCCGCAAGAATGGGTTAATTGAAATAATAAACAGAAATCCAATTTTGCCAGAACTTTATTTTAGCTCAACCAAACGATCCAATCCAACAGAGTCGAAATAAAAAAAAATTACACCATAAATTGGATTTCGATTTCTTTACTTAAACAAGCCCCATGATTATACAGATAGAAGGTGCGACTGTATAATGAGCTAAATCGGTGTGCGAAAACATACAATGTACCATACCGATTCAACAGACTAAAACCCTAACTGAAAATTTCGACTAATTCGGGGAGATTCATGAAATAGATTTCGCCGTTAAAGACGTGAAAACAAAATCAGATGAATAAACAGGAGAATCAAAATCAGAGGAAAGTAACGTGTGATTACACCACAAATTGGGGGGAAATGGTCGGCTAAAAATGGATTTGCGAAGAAAAGGACAGTGCGTGTGTTCAAATGCATTGCTTTCATGGTGGAGACATACCCCAAAGTTCGTTGAGCAAATTGGAAGAGAGAGAGAGAGAGAGAGAGCCTTTCAGTGTGTGAGAGACGGAGAATAGGGAAATTTTGAAGGGAGGTTTTTCGCGAGTGGAGACTGGAGAGGGAGGGTGAAACGAAACAAATGCGGTAATGACTATTTGCCCATGCTCGGCGTGGAGACGGAGTATGTGTACTTACTCCGTCCGTAAACTTCACCAATTATTCAAAATAGCATCTTATTATAAGTTTTATAGGAGTATTTCCTAAATGAAAAAATGAAAAAGTTTATTAATATTTTATTATATTCATTAATTTTTCTCATTCACACATTTAAATTATGAATTTCACTTGTCATATTCACTCACTTCTTCCCTCTCACAATCCTTCTCCCACTTCCATTATTTTTTAATATATACTATTGCTTTCTTAATTTGCGTATTTCACCAAAATGGTAAAACTTAACCCGGGACGGAGGGAGCATGTCACTTTCTTATTTGACATATTTTTTCAAAAATATAATTTTATTTTATTTTGGTGATTAACTCAATTAAATATGAGTTGGTCTCATAAAAAACGCGTTTTTTTTTCTAATTTTTCTAAACTTAAGGAAAAATCATTTTTACACTGGCACTTAATAATACATGCACTGACACTTTCACACTGACACTTTTTTTATACTAACAGTGCCATTTTGTTACACATGTACCGACACTTTTTATACTGGCACAATATATATGCACGGACACTTTTCGCACCGGCACTCTTTTACTCTAACACTGACACTTTGTTACACATGCATCGGCACTTTTTATACTGGCACAATATATATATGCACTGACACTCTTCACATTGGCACTCTTTTTGATGTAATTAGAATGAACGCAGCGGAATAATTAAAGAAAATAAATAACCTGGATAGGCAAACAACCGAATAAACGTATTGTTTGACCTAGATCGAATCCACGAGCTAGGGTTTGGCAAGAACAACACCAAATTGATGAGATTCTTGAAGATATGAAGAAATCAGCCCCAAAAGGAATTCAACCTTCAAAAAATGCCTAAAGAGACTCACAATTGCAGCAGCAATTAAATTATCAAAAATAATATTAAAAGCATCCCTAAACAAACTGAGAGAGAGAGTATTTATAATCTAACAAAACCCTAAAATACTAGGAAAAGGAAAATAAAAACAATCCTAATTAAAACTCTTTAAACTAGGAAACAAAATAACGTCAAAAAGGAATACGAAATCAATTCGGAATCTTCAATCGCCATTATCACGACTCGTTCTCACCCTCACGAGTCGTGCGCCCTCCATCCTCAGTCGTGGTCACGAAGCGTGATGCTTGAAACACTCGTGCAGCAATTCAGCACGACTCGTGCTAGGAGTCACGAGTCGTGACCCTCGTCCAACTATGCCGCGCGACTTACAGAGCCCTCCTCCCATGTTTGCTGAAGCTTCATAGCGGAATACATCATACACCCCCACTTCAAAAGAATTCGTCTCCGAATTCTCGTCCGATCTTTGAAACGAGCCCCTCCATTTAAATAAATATTTGGAATAAATCTTCATCTTTAACGGAGAAGGAATTGAACGAACTTGAATTTTTCCGTCCCAATGAAATAAGTATTTGGAATAAATATTATCTCGAAGCACAAATATGGGCACACAAATATCGTCCGGAAATAAAATTATATCATCATAATTAAATTCCTTCTTCTCATCAAGATTGGATTTGGCAATAATAACCTCATATAGATTCAAACCGACCTGCTTTTCTTGATCTACAATACCCAACTCATCTTCAACCTTGGACTCGACTATGGTATGAACAGGTTCTATAATATTGGTAGGAATAATATTATCACCTACCTGAATCACGTCAGCTTTTGCATCTTCACCAAAAGAGCCCAAATCTTCTTTGCATGCACCAATAACCTTGTCTTCAACAGGAACTTCTTGTGCAGGAATATCTACCAGAACAAGACGATTTTCTTCCTCCAGACGCTTCAATTCAATAACTTGTTTTGCTTCCAAACGCCGAACGTGCTCCAAATAATAATAAGCTCTCCGCCCAAACATTTTAGATTCTTTAAAAATTTTATCCCTAGCCTCACGATACGAATCTGCCAGAAAGTGCTTACTTGGCGGAAGGTTACCGTCTTCAATAATGGACTCATAAAGAATCATCATGTCATGTTGATGGTTGGCCTCTTGTGCAAGTTCCTCCTCCTTAGCAAAATAAAATTCTACCTGTTGTTTAGCATAAATCAAACGAGCATTGATCTCATCAATAACAATAGATTTGATATCTATTCCATTGATGGCCATCTTCTTCGAATTTTCCTTGGATCGTCCTTCAACTGATACCAACTGATGTAAATAGAATGAACGCAGCGGAATAATTAAAGAAAATAAATAACCTGGATAGGCAAACAACCGAATAAACGTATTGTTTGACCTAGATCGAATCCACGAGCTAGGGTTTGGCAAGAACAACACCAAATTGATGAGATTCTTGAAGATATGAAGAAATCAGCCCCAAAAGGGATTCAACCTTCAAAAAATGCCTAAAGAGACTCACAATTGCAGCAACAATTAAATTATCAAAACTAATATCAAAAGCATCCCTAAACAAACTGAGAGAGAGAGTATTTATAATCTAACAAAACCCTAAAATACTAGGAAAAGGAAAATAAAAACAATCCTAATTAAAACTCTTTAAACTAGGAAACAAAATAACGTCAAAAAGGAATACGAAATCAATTCGGAATCTTCAATCGCCATTATCACGACTCGTTCTCACCCTCACGAGTCGTGCGCCCTCCATCCTCAGTCGTGGTCACGAAGCGTGATGCTTGAAACACTCGTGCATCAATTCAGCACGACTCGTGCTAGGAGTCACGAGTCGTGACCCTCGTCCAACTATGCCGCGCGACTTACAGAGCCCTCCTCCCATGTTTGCTGAAGCTTCATAGCGGAATACATTACTTTTACTCTAACACTGGCACTTTGTTACACATGCATTGGCGCTGAGTTTCTGGACAAAGGGTGCGATCGCGCCCTAGGAAGGGCGATCGCACCCTAGGGCATTTTTTGCAGCGGCACACTGGCACTCTTTTACACATGCACTAACACTTTTTTACACATGCACCGGCACTTTTTTACACTGGCACTAGCGGGAAAAACAAAACACATTTTTTTCTAAGTTTAAGAAAACACGCGTTTTTTGTAAGATTTTAGCATTAAATATGAAATTGTCACGGCCTGGATCACAAGTGATATCCAAGGTGATAACAGCACCAACGATAGCACTTGGGATAGCACACACACACTCCGAAATAAAACAACCTTTAAAAAAGTTTTGCAGCGGAATTAAAAGACACAATAGTTTATTTTCTCAAGTTATATAATTATATAACTCGAGGGTGGCTCAAAAGCCAAGACTTTATCTTCACTATATAAATGATTACAAAGCCGAAAATTTTCTAACTCTAGTACAAGTAGAAAACGAATAGATCAAAACACAAATCATATTCTACCCAAAACAAAATCAAGTCCAAAGTACTTAAGAGTGGAAAGACAAAGTATGGGAGAAAAGGCAAAAGAAACCAAAGATATGTGTTTTGTCTCTTGTGCAAGGAGTGTGAAAGATGTGTGTAATTAGTATATCTTCAAGTGTCCACACCTTGTCTATTTATAGTCTTCAAATGACTTGAAGGCTACTCAAAATAACAGCCTTGGGACTGTTTTGGTCGTGTATGAAGAGTGGGGAAGTGGTTTGAGCTCCACTCTTGTTGTTGAGCTAAAGAAGGAGTCAATCCCACAAAAATAGCAACCGCTTCCTTGATCTCCAAGTCCACGCAACACTCCCTTGTACACTCAAGCTTCTCAACCTTGTACTCTCTTTTAATCAGCAACAACAACTTTGAAATGGTCTTCCCACATTTTTTAAGTTGTTGACACAAAGTAACTCTTGGAAAGTTTATGCATAAAACTAGTTTTATGCATAACTTAATTTCTTCAACCATCTCCACGTTTCTAGCTCATGACTCCACCATATTATAACCTGAAATATGTACATACACCATATACTATACAGATCATATTAGCACATTAGTACATAAATAAATAATCAAGAAATGTACAACTATATAAATTTCAGCACAGGAAATCATCTGCGATATCATCTGGAATCTGAAAAATCATTCAGGATATCATCTGTGTTTTATACTAACAAAATATTAACCACAATTTTAGAATAAATTAATTATATTTGTTTTTGTATTTGGGTTCCTTTTTATATTTGCATACTCAAGATTTGAATATTGTTCATTTTAATTGTTAAGATTATTTATTTTTTGAATTCAAAACAAAGTAATATTAAATTAAGCACAAATGTGCAAAGATGTGAGTAGGCTCTCCACAAACGTCGGAGGCTCAACCAAATATTAGAGTTTGCCGAAGAACGGGTTGCACTTGTCGGAGTTGGTCGGAAAAGATGAAGGGAGGGATGATTGGTACTGTAGCCGTGTAGGTTAAAGAGAGTGAGAGAAAAGAGGGGTTGAATTTGATCTTAGGGCAACATTATTGGGAGAAAGTATAGGTTTACGGTAAAGTGGAGTGCCAATTCAGCGGCGAGAGAGGGAATATGGGATAAACCGCTCCATTGTGATGAAGCGGCTTTTTTCTGGCAACTTTTTCATTTTGTTTATTATTATTTTTTTTTACAAATTGAACATTTTGCTTTAAAAAAACAGTAATTTATTGGCCCAAAATAAATATTTTTTTTAACAAAATCAATGTATTTTTTTTAAAGGTGTCCCTAAAAATCTTTTGAAGATGTTTATAAGTGTAGGAGAAAAAAGTTGTTAAAGATTTATAAAATGAGAAGGTAAAAAGTGATGATTTGACGGACTTACAAACCCCTTGAAAGGGTTTATAAGTAAGGATGCCCTTAGAGAGATGTGTTCAATAATGAAGATTAGGGTGTTGATGTCAATAAAAAGCCAAGAGGATTTTTTTATTTTTTTTTTATTTATTTTTTAATTTTTTTTTAATTTTTTTTTTTTTTTTGTAAGGGGATCAACACATTTCACCGCTCCCCCCTTGATGCACTTCACAGAGGCGCCTAGCTATGCTAGGGAGGGCAATGTCATTCCCTCTAACCACTGGTGGGGGAATCGAACCCATGACCTCCAGGTTGGAAGCCATGAACTCTAACCATCAGGCTAAGACTCCGCGTGCCCAAGAGGATTTTTATGGGTTTTTGATAATGTGCAGTCCTGGCATACTACATTAGGCTAAAGGATCCTAGGGTCACAAGCCAGCCGATGTACATGCATTATACTTTATTTCCATTAAAAATTTTAAACAAAGAGGCATTAGCATTTAAAAATCAAATGGGATATTAATCACACATTGTCTAGAAATTGAAATGCTAGGAAATGGAATAGTATATATTGAGAGACCTTAGCATTTGAAAACCAAATGGGATATTAATTTCACATCGTTTAGGAATTAAAATGCTAGGAAATGGAGTAGTATATATTGAGAGGCCTTAGCATTTGAAAACCAAATGTATATTAATCTAACATCATTTAGGAATTGAAGTGCTAGGAAATGGAATAGTATAAAATTTGGGGCTCCTTAGTGAACACCAGCTTTCTTGGTGTTGGGCGCGCCTAAGTCACGCCTATGGCGCCTAATCACCGCCAAATGGCTCCCTAACTAAGACTTTTCATAACTCCTTAATTTCTCAAGAAAGTTTTTCATTTAGTATATATGCAGATCTTCATAACAGAGGAAGAGGAAGAAAAAGAGAGACGAGATGTGAAGCAAATGAAAAGCTCTCTGGAAGGTGGGGTGGTGGTGGTCCGATGGCTTCTGTCCACTTTCATTGATTGGGGGGGGGGGTTTGCTAGGTTGAGGTGGGGATAGAGAGAGAAAGTTAAAGTAAGAGAGCAGACCCGTCTCACTATTTATAGGGGTCCTGTGTTAAATATAAAAATTGAGACCCTTAATATTTAAAAAAAATTACATAATCAAAAGAATGTTAAATGTCGAAATAATGATTACAAATGATTCATTTCAATATATTATAAAATAGAATAAAATCAAACTTTATAATTAAGGTTAAAAATGAAATGAAAAGAAAGTACAAACTAAAACTAAGAAAAGAACAAGAGGGAATGGGAGCCCAAAAAAGCCAACTAAAAACTAAAACTAAGAAAAGAACAAGAGGGAATGGGAGCCCAAAAAAGCCAACTAAACAGGAGTGATTGGTCTGAGAATTGAACTTAGGCAAGTCGCATATAAGTCACTCATGACAAGTAACTTATCCACCTAAACACATGCTCTTCTTTGTAATTATTTACGCCTTAATATATAAGTACAAATTAAAATTAAAAATATTTGGGGCCCTTAAAATATTTGAGCCCTCTGCGATTGGGCTTTTTGCACGGGGAGAGGAGATGAGGGGTAATGTTTTTTTTTTTTTTTTTTTTTGGTACAAGGGTAGTTCTGAAATTTTATAAAGTTATAAATCATTTGAGGGAACATATGGTTGATCACGAGTCGAAATATGGTTAGGGTTTAAAACAACAACGAAATAATTTGTGTTAAAAAACAACATCCGCTAAATGACACGTGACTTGAACGTGATCATTTAACGAATTTTTCTAACAAAATTGGTTTAAAATCCTAAAATGTCAACAGAATTTGAACTTTGGACCATATATTGTAATTAGTGATAGAATGGGGGCCAATCTTAGGAACACCCCCTAATCTCTTTTATCAAATTACCAATAAAAACTAGGAATGGTGGTGAATGATACAAGATGGACTTTTTATTTTTTGAAGGACTATTCTGGATAAACCTCCGAAGAGAAAGGGGAAGTATTGTAACTTCAAATCAAATCACATTTTTTTCTACATTTTCTGCAAGCATTTATAATGAGTTGACATCCCCATTTTAGGGATGAAGCAACATAATTTATAAAATGACAATTTGAAGAAAACAAGAGTTAAATGTCAAATTAAAACAAAAGAATTTATTTGGAAAATATGGTGTGCATGTGTGTGTATGTGTGCTAGAAGTATATGATGGTTATGTGCTAGAAAACTTTTCTTTCATGCATGAATAAATTTGCATTGTTTTTATACTATCTAATTACTTAACACTTATTAAGTCACATTATATTTATAATCTTGTAAATGATTACTTTGATATTTAAGCATTGGATTAAATTCGTTTAATTATTGTTAACAATAAATCCAAATGGCTATTTTAAACGGCTAGTTAAGGAGTACAAATGATATTTTTACTATAAATATCACCACACGTTACTCAACATTTTATCTATATTTTCCAAAAAAAATAACTCTCTGATCTTACATCGTTCAATTCAAAATGTTCAACATACTTTTGATACTCCTTATCTTAATAGTTATAGCATACACAATGTTAGTGTTTTCTGCTAAATATAAACTAAGAGATTTTGAGATTTATGTTATGAGTCTTTGTTTTATTTATCTAGTGTTAGCTATAATAATAATATTTGAAATATAATTATCATTGTGGTTATCTTTGTTAATTTATATGTTTCATTTTATAGTTCAATTGAAAATCTGGCAAAACTTCACTTTGCACCCTTGGACATCACTCGCAGTAATTACATGATATGGGTTACATATATCAAATTGCTTCTGATAGCCAAGAAACTTGACCATTCAACTGAATCTGAAAGTGATACCTCAAAACAAGAGAATGTTAATACACCGACCATTTTCCGACACCACATTCACGAAGAACTAAAAATGAAGTATCTCATTGTAGATGAGGCATATAAATCATGGAAAGATTTAAAAGAACGGTTTGAGCATTTAAAGGCAATCATTAGACCGGATAGAATTATGATTTCAGGACTTTAAAATCATAGGCGAGTACAACTCTAAGATGTTTAAAATAACCTTGCGACTAAGGATGTGTGGTGAAAAAGTAACCACAAAGATGGTGTTGGGAAAAATATTTTCTACCTTTCACGCCTCAAGTTTGGTACTGCAACAGCAGTATCGAGAGAGGGGTTCCACGAAATACTCTCAATTAATTTGGTTTCTTTTCATGGCTGAACAAAATAATGAAATTTTGTTAAAGAATCATGAAATGCATACAACTGATTCCGCTCCATTCCCTGAAGTGAATGCGAGAGAGCGTAATAACTCTTGGCATGTACGTGGTTGTGGTAATACTCGTGGTCATGGTCGAGGTAAAGGCCGAGGGAGAGGGAGAGGCCAAGGAAGGGGGATAATTTATCATCATCATCCCCAAAATGATGGCCACTTCTCTCGAAGCCCGAAATAGAATAGAGAATATAATGCAGAGAAGCAATCAAATAAACCACATACTGAAACTAAAAATACAGAAACCATATGTTTCCGATGTGATATGAAATGATATTGGGCAAAAACTTGTGAAACTTCAGAACACTTTGCCAAATTCTATAAAGAGTCTAAGAAAAGAATCGCAAAGGCATTGCGACAAATTTTGTCTTTCAAGATGATGACATAAATGATGAACTTTCGACCAATACCCATTTAGACATCCCTAATTTCTTTAATAAAAAAGAATGATGACTAGTTCTTAAATGTGGAACATTATCTGAATTTCATATTTTTCAGTGTGCTTTAATTTCCCTTAATGTCTTGTTTTCTTGAAATTATCATTGTAATATATTTTGTGTGTGATTTTTAAATGTGATCAATCGAGTATGTTAAATTTTAAATCTTTTTCTTCATAGTTAATTATTACTCATCTTATATATTTTAATTTTTTTTAGAATAATGTGAAACTTTGGATTGTAAAATATGAAGAGCATGGATGATTTATACTTGGTAGACAGTGGAACCACTCATAATATCTTGAATTATAGAATTTTTTTTGACACCCTTGTTGAGAAAAAGGAAGTGTCATTATAATTGTCAATGATAATGTTCTAATAATGGGCTCCGGAAAAGCTTCAATAACTCTTCCTATGGGAACAAAATTAGTAATACATGATGCTCTATTGTATCCTCGATCTAAGCATACTCTCCTAAATTTTAAAGACATTCGGTCGAATGTTTTTCACATTGAAACCATAACGGAAGATAATTAAGAATATTTACTCATGACTCGATCGAAAGGATGTCAAAAACATATTGTTGAAAAACTCCCTTCTCTGTTCACAAGGTTATATTATACATACATTTGATCCCCTAATGATCGTGTTGCTATGAGTTTAAAGTTTAAGAACCCAAATTCTTTTAAAGCATGGCATGGTCATTTGGGACACACTAAACAAAATATGATACATCGAATTATCACTAATTATATAGGGCATAAAATGTCAACGAACAACCTCCCTTTGACAAATGAGTTCATTTGTGAAGCTTGTGTAAAAGGAAAACTTATTGTACGACCTTCTCCTACTAAAGTTGGAACTGAGTCTTCTAAATTCCTTGAACAGATTCAGGAGATATAAGTGGACCAATTCATCCATCTCGGTACCATTTCGATATTTCTTGGTCTTTATTGATGTATCCACTCAACAGAGTCATGTATGCTTATTATCAACTAAAAATCATGCATTTTCTAAGTTGATTGAAAAAATCATTGAACTTGGAGCACAATTTTTGATAATCAAATCAGATCCATTCATATATATTAAAGACTTTTGATGATTATTATATGACACCGGGAATCAAAGTGGAGCATCTGGTTCCTTATGTTCACACTCAAAATGGTCTAGTTGAATAATTAATTAAACGTACTAAATTAATCATCAGACCATTATTATAAAATTCCAACTTACCTCCATCGTGTCAGGGGCATGCAGTATTACGACTCTAGTTCATCGTTGCCTAACTACATACCATGGATATTCCCCTTTGTTGTTGGCGCGTGATAAATAACACAACATTTTACATCTAAATTTTTTTGGCTATGCAAATTATGTTCCTATATCTCCATCAAAACGTACCTCCATGGGATCACAAATAATGCTAGGTATATATTATGGCTATTAGTCTATATCTATTATTAAATACACCCCATGAAAGGAGATCAATTTACTCCTCGATTTGTTGATTGCATATTCGATGAAAAGCGATTCTCGACATCATGAGGAGATAAAAGCTCAAAACTTAATAAATGTCGGGATATCACAAGAAATGACGAATAGCTTAAATATACGAATCCACGCACAAGCCAAATTGAACTAGAAGTTCATAAAATTGTTTAATTGCAACAATTGACAAACAATCTACCATATGCTTTTACTGATCACAAAGGTATGGTTAAATCGCATATACCTGCAAAAAAATGCAGCACAAATGGTGAAAATTCCTAAATCAAGTATATTTACCTATGATCCCAACGATAGAAGCGAGGGATGCCTACCAGTACAAAAGATAGAAATCTACCAAAATAAAAATGAAGCAAGAAAATATTGTTACCACAAAAGCTTTCTGAAAAGAATCGTTCTGCTGAAGAAAATCCTAATGCATATGCAAATGCACCAAATATTCATTCTAGAATTACAAAACAACCAAATGAAGATGATTTGGTTGATGTGAATATAGAAGTTGCAATGAATTGCGTAAATACGGGAAAAACTTATAAAAGAAATATCATGGTTGTCGATGATACATTTGCTTCTATATTTGCTCATACTATCTCCAATTACAATATACTCCCTCCGTCCCGCTAATATTAGCACACTTTCCTTTTTGGGCGTCCCGCTAATATCCGCACACTCCCAAAAAGGAAACTTTATATTAATAAAATATTCACCCAACCCCACTCATTCTCTCTCCTACATTATTTTAATACTCACAACACCATTATAATTTATTACACCCTCCACTCATTCTCTCTCCACTCATTATTTTACACTCACAACATTTTATTAAAATATCATATTCCTTAATTCCCGCGCAAACAGTGTTTGTGCTAATATTAGCGGGACGGAGGGAGTAGATAAAAAAAAAACCAAATCGATGTCAGAATGCCAAAAGCATTCAAATTGGATAAAATGGAAAGAAGAAATAGAGTTTGAGCTTAACTCGCTAAATAAAAGAAAGGTATTTGGACCAGTGGCCGGTAAACTTCAGAATGCTATCCATATAGGATTCAAATGGGTGTTTATATAAAAAAAAATGAAAACAGTAAGGTGGTAAGATATAAAGCGAGATTAGTAGCTCAACATATTCTCCTATAATAGATGACATTACAATCCTTTACATAATATCCTTAGCGGCATGTGCAAATTTGGAAATGCAGTTAATGGATGTGATAATTGCATATCTATATGAATCTTTGGATGCTGATATACATACGAAGTTGTATGAATGAATCAAAGTTTCCAATATAAAGCAAAATGAAAATTGCAATGCATACATCATAAAGTTACAAAAGTCATTGTACAACCTTAAACAGTCGGGTAGAATGTGGTTAAACCGACTAAGTGAATTCCTCTTAAAAAAGGGATATCAAAACAATGATGTATGTCCTTGCGTATACATAAAGAAGTCACAAAATGACTTATGTATTATATCAATCTACGTTGATGATATAAATATAATGGAAACACACAAAGAAATTGAAGAAACATGTTATTTGAAGGCATAATTTGAATGAAAGACTTGGGTAAAACCAAGTTTTTGTTGGGATAGAGGACCAACCGGACTAGACTTCGGAGTAAAAAGGGGAAAATTCGTCGGAGTTGCTGGTGTCAAGGGCGGCCGCGCAGGTGATGGTGCGCGACCGCGCTCTTGGACAGAATGTGGTGCCGAGTTCTCAAGGGTTGAGGGCGACCGCGCTTGGCATGAGGGCGACCGCGCTGAAGGCTTTGAACAATGGCGTTGAACTTTCTGGAGGTTAGCGCGACCGCGTAGCCCTGGAGGGCGGCCGCGCTGGGCCCGTTCAGCAGAGTCGATTTTTCTTGTCCATCTAGGGTTAGGTCTGTTTCCTGGTTTCATATATAAGTAAAGTTTCGCCCCAAAACTCATTGTAACCTAAAATCAAATATTATAGTGCAAGATCCTGGCTTGGTAGTGCCCCCAGACGTAGCCAAACATATTGGTGAACTGGGTTAACAATTTCTTGTGTTCTTCTTTGTGATTTATTTCTTGTGCTTGGTTTTGTGTGCTCTAATCGTTCTTGTAGGTTTGCTTGGTAGTGGAGGGCCATATTCACAGCAACTGGTATCAGAGCCTGGTTTCAAGATCAAGGGAGTTGTCAAGCAATCAAGAATGGGCAAGGACAAACAGGCGGTTGAGAAATTCACGGGTCTCGACTACGGATATCGGGAGGATGCAGATTGAGGATCTTTTGTACAACAAGGACCTCTATAAGCCTCAAGGGTGTCAAACCTAAGAAGAAGATCGTGAAGAATGGGAACTCATGGATCGGAAAGCCCTAGAGGTGGTCGATCTACTTTGTCAAAGTGGATTGCAAAGACTACCAAGAAGGCGACAACCACCAAGGAGCTATCGATTATCTTATCGGGAGATTTGAAACTCCATCTGCCGCAAATAAGGTTGATTTGATACGCAAGACGGGTAGTCTCAAGATGCAAGAGGGAGGATCCTCGCTAAGCACATCGATGAGTTTATGGATGTTATAGCACTCATTGGATGCGGTGGAGATCAAGTTCGATGATGAGGTTCATGCGTGCTTGTTGCTAGCATCTTTACCAAAGAAGTTGGAGCGGAACGGTGACACGATCAATGCTTCAAGAGTAAGAAAAAATTGAAGTATGATGATGTTAAAGACTTTCTTTTCGCCGAAGAAAATCGCATGAAGAAGTTGGGGACATCGAGTGCTTCGGGATCGGCTTTAGCTACTACTAGCAAGGGGAAGCCGGGTACTAGCAAACAAGGGAGAACCGAATCTAGGGAGAACGTGGCGAGTGGAAAGGGCAAGACCGGGAGACCAAAGACAAACCAAAGGTTGCAAAGCGGATCTGCTCGCATTATCATCAGAAGGAATCGGGACACTACAAGAGGGATTGTCCCAATCGTAGCGGCAATTCGGTGAATGTGACATGGGCCGAAGGTGACGATGTACCGTTCTCGAGTGTTAGTAGTGCACTAGAATCATGGGTGCCGGATTCGGGGGCATCATTCCACTCTCATGCGGCATAAAGAAGAGATGGAGAATTACACTTCCGGTGATTTCGGTAAGGTCTATCCGGCGACGGCGAGCCTTTGGAAATCAAGGAAGGGGGATGTCGAATAGGAGCATCGGACGGGAAGGTCTTACATCCGAACGGGGGTCGACACATTCCGGTTTGAAAAAGAACCTACTATCATTGGGCTGGATCGAAGAAGGTTACAAGGTAACATTCGTCAGAAACCGGGTTATTACCAAGGAGGATTGTGAGATCGCTCGGGGTAATAAGGAGGGGACTTTGTATTTGGCGAATAACACCAAGGATAGTATCGCGTGGCGGCGGCAAGGGTGATACGGATTTGTGGCACTGTCGATTGGGTCACATGAGCGAGACGGATGAAGGTACTTTGTTCAAAAGGACTACTACCGGGTTTGAAGACAAGCCAACGTGGGGATCTCGCGAAGATTGTATGTTTGGCAAACAGGAAGAAATAATTTCTCAAGGACAGTAGGGCTCGAGGGAAGCAAAGTTAGAACTTGTTCACACCGATTTGTGGGGACCATCTCCGATAACTTCTTCGTGGCGCGTCATATTACATGACTTTTATTGATGATTCTACAAGGAAGGTCCGGGTTTATTTCTTGAAGGGGAAAGATGAAGCTTTCGAGGTGTTCAAGAAGTGGAGGGCCTTCGTGGAGAATCGACGGGACTTAAGCTTAAGTGCTTGAGATCGATAATGGTGGGGAGTATGAGCTTGGTGAGTTTAGGGAATATTGTGCCGCGAATGGTATTCGTATGGAGAAGACTCCAAAGCGTACACCACAACTCAACTGGGTAGCAAGAGAGGATGAACGTAACATCGAACGAGCGGGCTAGAAGTACGAGATTGAAGTGTGGACTTCCGAAGACGTTGGGTATATGCGCACCGACACTACGGCTTTCTTGATCAATCTGGGACCATCGGTACCATTGGGGAATGGAATTCCAGAGGAAGCTTGGAGTGGCAAGGTGTAAATATGTCCTTTCTTCGCATATTCGTCAGCGTTTCTTATGTTCATATAGACTCTGCTGATAGAACTAAATTGGATGCAAAATCTGTTAAGTGTACGTTTATTGGGTATGGCGGGGATGACTTCGGGTATAAGTTTTGGGATGACCAAAACAATAAAATTACTCGTAGTCGAGATGTGGTATTCAATGAACAAGTATTGTACAAGGACAGAAAGGGGGCATCTGATGGCATTAGTTCTAACCTGAGGTTGTAGAGGTGGATATTCCAGACTCAAAGTGGAAGCGCACGCTCATGTTGACCATGGTCGTGGAGGTCACCGAAGATGAACCACATACTCCGAACCGGATATTCCGCTGCGTAGATCCAAAGCAGGTCGCGTGGATCGCCCGACGTATACTCCTTCCAATTATTATTTGCCGTTGACGTATAACGGGGAACCGAAATGTTATGCGGAGGTCGTTCAGAAGGCACTTCGTAACAAGTGGAAAGTCACGATGGATGATGAGATGGACTCATCAAGGCCAACAAAACTTGGGAGTCGATCGAACTACCTAAGGGAAGAAGGCACCGCATAACAAGCGGGTTTACAGGATCAAGGAGGAAGCAGACGGCAAGAAGCGTTACAAGGCAAGATTGGTTGTAAAAGGGTTTCAAAGAAAAGTACGGTATTGACTACACCGAGGTATTCACTCCTGGCCAGGAAGATGACCACTATCGAATGGTTCGGGATAGTAGTGGCGACAACTTGTTGCTTGAACAGATGGATGTGAAGACATCATTTCTTCATGGGGATTTGGAGGAAGAAATTTACATGGTACACCCAGAGGGTTATTTGTCTGGGGGTAGCGAGGAGCTAGTTTGCATAGATTGACTAAGAGCTTGTATGGCCTTAAACAAGCTCCTAGCAAAGGGTACGTAAAGTTTGATGGGTTCATGCACGACATTGATTTTATCAGATGTGAGGCGGATCATTGTTGCTACTTCAAGAACACGGACAACGGGTACATAATCTTGTTGTTATATGTGAATGACATGCTAATAGCGGGCTCTAGCAAGAGAGAGGTAAACGAGATTGAAGGCTCGGTTGTCGAACGGTTCGAGATGAAGGATTTGGGAGAGGCCGTAAAAATCTTGGGCATGCGGATTAACCGGATAGAGTCGGGTAAGTTGGTTCTTTCACAAGCGTAATACGTTGAGAAAGTCTTGGCAAGGTTTTGTATGGAAGAGGCGAAGCCAACAGGGACACCATTGGGTTTGCACTTCAAGCTATCCGAGAAGGACTCACCTATGGTCAAGGAGGAGCGTGACAAGATGGAGAGGACTCCATATGCTTCGGCTGTGGGAAGTCTGATGTATGCAATGGTGTGTACAAGGCCGGACATTGCACATGCGGTGGGAGTAGTCAGCCGGTTTATGGGCAATCCAAGAAAGCAACATTGGGAAGCGGTTAAATGGATCCTGGGTTACTTGAAGGGTACTGCTGGTAAGGCTCTGTGTTTCTCAAGCAAGGAAGTAGTGTTAGCAGGTTATGTTGATGCGGACTTGGCATCAAGTGATCTTGATAAGAGGAGAAGTACTATGGGTTATGTGTTCATATTGGGTGGTACGGCAATCTCCTGGGCTTCTAAATTGCAGAAGATCGTGGCTCGCCGACCGCAGAAGCGTAATATGCGGCAGCGATGCAGGCGAGTAAAGAGATGGTATGGCCGCAGAACTTCGGGTGAACTCGGGAAGACGCGAAGTGGTAACGTTCTCTACAAATGACAATGTGGTGCAATACACTTGGCTAGAAATCCGGCGTTTCATTCTAGAACGAAGCATATTGAACTGAGGTTTCACTACATCAGGCATCTCTTGGAGGAGAAGATTTTGAGGCTAGAGAAGATATTGGGATCGGAGAATCCGGTTGACATGTTGACTAAGGTTGTAAACCTTGAGAAATTGAAGTTGTGCAAAGCTTCAATTGGGTTTGAGAATAGAAGAGGAGGATGGCACTACCATGATCGAGGTGAGCACTAGGAGGACACCAATGATGAGTTGAAGAACGGATACGGGGCTTGTATATGCGGTTGATCTCTAGGTGGGAGATTGTTGGGATAGAGGACCAACCGGACTAGACTTCGGAGTAAAAAGGGGAAAATTCGTCTGAGTTGCTGGTGTCAAGGGCGGCCGCGCAGGTGATGGTGTGCGACCGCGCTCTTGGACAGAATGTGGTGCCGATTTCTCAAGGGTTAAGGGCGACCGCGCTTGGCATGAGGGCGACCGCGCTGAAGGCTTTGAACAATGGCGTTGAACTTTCTGGAGGTTAGCGCGACCGCGCAGCCCTGAAGGGCGGCAACGTTGGGCCCGTTCAGCAGAGTCGGTTTTTCTTGTCCATCTAGGGTTAGGTCTGCTTCCTGGTTTCATATATAAGTAAAGTTCCGCCCCAAAACTCATTGTAACCAAAAATCAAATATTATAGTGCAAGATCCTGGCTTGGTAGTGCCCCCAGACGTAGCCAAACATATTGGTGAACTGGGTTAACAATTTCTTGTATTCTTCTTTGTGATTTATTTCTTGTGCTTGGTTTTGTGTGCTCTAATCGTTCTTGTAGGTTTGCTTGGTAGTGGAGGGCCATATTCACAACAGTTTTGTCTCGGCCTACAAATTGAACATCTTGCCGAAGGAATTTTTTTTACTAGTCGACCTACATAAAAAATGTGCTGGAAAGATTCACATGGACAAATCTCATCCACTTAGCACACCAATAATGGTCGGATCATCTGTTTTTTTTTACTCCCTCCGTCCCATGATTCTACGCACTTTTTGTGCCGGCGCGGGAATTAAGGTAAAAGGTGATAAAGGTAATGTGTTGTAAGTGTAAAAGTAAAATAGGAGAGAGAATAAGTAGAGAGAATAGTAAATTTGAAAAGTGTTGTGAGTAGAGAGAAGTGAGTCCCATTTCCATGTTGGGAAAGTGCAGATTATTGTGGGGCGCCCAAAATGGCTCTTTTTACCGTTTTACGGATTATTGTGGGACGGAGGGAGTATATAAATACCCATTCAAACCTAAAAGAGATACCGAAGAATTATTAGGATCAAAAGATCCTTACTTGAATGCTATTGCTATTGGCGCACTACTTTATCTTGCAAACTACACTAGGCTTGATATTGCCTTCACATCGAACTTGCAAGATTTAGTGTTCTCCTACAAAAAGATAATGGAATGGGATCAAACATATTTTTAGGTATCTTCAAGGTTTTCATGATATTGGTTTACTTTATAAAAAGAACCAAAATACGAAATTGGTGGGCTATTTAGATGCTAGTTATATATCTGACCCCAAAATGCTAGATCACTAACAACGTTTTTTCTCCACGATGGGGTCGCAATTTCATGGATAGCGATAAATTGAAAATAATTTCGAAGATGATTTCTGAAGACAATGGCTATAATTTTTTCCCTTTGCTAACTTTTTTCCACCGGGTTTTTCTTAGTTAAAGGTTTTTACCGATGCATTCTACGTTTGTGATTCAGTTCAGCGTGCTACGTTCAAGTTCAAGGGTGAGCGTTACTATATGTGTACCGTAATAATATATTGCATCACATTCTAGTAAAATATATAATGTACTATGCATTACAATTTACAAATAGTAAAAGTTATTATGCACAAATAGTACACGCCATTATTTACAAAGACTACACTTGTAAAAACTTGCCTATAAAAGCCAGTTTACTGCAATGAGAAATATACATTCAGATACATTCTCCCAATTCTCTTCTTGCTTCATCAGTCATTTCTTACTTTCTCGTTTCCTCCCTTACTCCCTTCTTTGTTTCTAAATCCCAAATTTTAGTTAAGTTATAAGGTGTTGGGCCCTACATTTTCAGTCAACCTGTTTACAACTTACACTTAACAACTTGGTACTAACAACTTGAGTTGTTCCATTTACAACTTGATTTTCTGCAGGTTGGGACCAGTAACGCTATTCCTATTTTATAGGGCACGTGTCAAAGGAAGCAATGACAAAGTCAAAAACGTTTCTTCAGCAACAGATCTTATCTTCTCCCTCAAACAACAAATGGCGGATATATCTCTCTTTGATCAACCTCTTCCCCGAGTTTATAGGCGCATAATCTTCTTTGTTAATTAGTTTTCTTTGAGGTATAAAAGGGGAACACACACTGTATTTTCACACACGTTCTTCACTAGCTTAAGCTCCCTTTTTCATACGCTCTTAGCATTGTAATCTCAAGAAAATTCTTAGTAAACTTTCGGTCAAGGCAGGAGCCAAATCCTCCCGGGGTTTTATGCCGGCGAACAAGTTGTTCAAGGGTTTTCCCTAGTCAACAAACATCTTGTGTCCATTTCTATTCAACTTGATAATCATTGTACCTAGATTCATATCACTTTAGTCACTTTTCTTCTCATCGAAATACACTTGTTGAAATTTGACCAAAACATAAGGTTTCCATGTTCTTTGATAAGATTTGCAACAAACATGAATTTATTACATTATATGAAACCTGAAGCCAGTTTGACTATTTTAGAGCTCACGAACCAAAACAATAGCAACTTCACCCATAGTTGAAAGTACTAAGCCCTTGAGGCAAAGTAATAGGGAAACTCCACCATACACACCCAATAACCAGTTGCTTGTGCAAGCACAAAACATTACTCCCTCGGTCCCTAAATGAATGTAAAAAAAAAAAATCAAATTTTCTCTTGATCAAGAGCAAATTTGAATTTTTGTTCGACATTCATTTAGAGGCAGAATGAGGGAGTACAGCATATAATGAGTTTGACTTCACCTATGTGCTCGAAACCTAATTGCTGTGGTACTATAGGACAAAACTCGCAACATAATATACACCCTAATATCAAAGTCATCAATGAAACTTGTACTACGAGAACAAAAAACCTTAAGGGGGACAAAGTACAATCACAATGATTAATCTTATCAGCAACCCAAGATGGCTCAATCCCTGAACAGACAGCTTCACCCTTATTTTAGTAAGAGTAGGGGGAAAAACAGTAAAATAGGGGAGAGGCAAGGAGGGAAGAGGAAGGAAGGTAACCTTTTATTTACCAATTGTAGTCCAATGTCCATGATCACAAGGGGCATTCACTTTAAATATGCACTTCTCTATCAAAGAAGCTATATCAAGGACTCAGCTACTTGCAGCTTTGATACCACCGAGGATTTTGATGTTCTTGCACTACTAATACCTAGGGAGCTCATATATGTATGTATGTATGTATGTATGCATATGTATATATATATACACACTCATTCCGTCCCATGGTAATATGCAAGAAGACCTCTTTTAATCATCCCAAAGTAATCAGCAAAGTTCCAAAAAAGAAATGAGACCCACTTGTCATACTCACAACAATTACCCACTTACTTCACTACCCACACTCACAAAGACATCACCTTTTACACTTTTCTCTTTAATTCTTATGCCAAGTAAATTTGTGCATCTCTCTCTGGGACAGAGGGAGTATATACACACATATGGGGAGAGAGAAAGGTCTCCTAAATATCTTTAAATAAACAGATGGTGACCAAGAGGACAACTCTTACAGAACGTACCATAAGATGTATTTCATGACTTCCAGATTGCTCTTTGAAACAGAACCGACCCGAGACCCTAATCCAAGTATCAACATAAAAAAGGAATGTACATAACGCCACATTCTCATCCACCATATATTCACTCTAAGCAATGTAAGAAGAAAACTCCAAGAAAAATGCCCAAATTTATCGAGATCAATGAAATGCAGACCCGTGTTAATAATTATAACATGGTCCCTAATCCATATTGTGCCGTAGTGGCATATTGGCTTCACTTGAATAAACTTCTTTCTTGAGATAGTAATTGAACACGACAAATTCGGTAAAAAAAATAAAAATCATAATGGCATTGCCATGATAACTTGCCCGCCGACCTCAAATTATTTTTGGACCAAGGCTTTGTTGTTGTTGCCGTAGTTTTATTGGCATTGCCATGGCATCTAAATATTTTCAAAAAGCATAATTTAAATACAGAGAGCAAATTAGAGACTCAAATAAATCCCTGAACAAATTACTGTAGCACATTATAAAAAGATAGAAATTTTAGGGTGCATAGCCTAGATTCAACAATCTAAGGGGAAAGCCCAACCATAATTACTACCTAAATTACTTAATAACTAATTGAATGTATAAAATTAAAAAAAAAAAACACTTAGCAAAAATAATGCGAAACCCTAGAGAGAACTCAATTTCTATGACCTGATAACCGACGAAAAGCGATCACTTTAGGGAAGCGACGGCAGGGGTTCCGAGCAAGCTAGCCTGCTGCATCTCGAGCTCGTTGAACTGCTGCTCACGATCCATCTCGATGATGAGGGGAACGACGAGGATCAAGAAAGTTGTTCCGACGATCCAAGCGGCCTTGCCGGTGCTCTTGAGGAGCTTCTTGGCCACGAATCCGGCGTCGGAGGCGGCGCGTTGGCCTTTGTAAACGATTGGGGATTGGGATATGGTTGATGAAACCCTAGATAAGACTCCATCGGATCCTTTCTTGGCGGCCATTGTTGCAAGAAGAAGTAGCGTTGTTGGGTGAGAAATAGTGTTTTGCTAAGAATTAAGGCCGCGACTTGAAGACAATTTTAGGGCTTTGCAAGACCCAATGACAATTTAAGGCAACTTTAGGACCTATTTTTTCAATTATTATTTGAGAATTGTTATTCGCCCCCGCAAATTTACTTAATATCCCCGCAAGTTTATTTTCAAAAAAATGTCATTAATTAAAATGACTATATTACCCTTCTTCGTACTCCCTCCGTCCCTGAAACATTGTCCCATTTGCCATTTTGACTTGTTCCAAAAAATATGTCTCATTTCTAAACTTGTAGCATTGAACGTTAGTGCAAATCTACTCGCATGTGCTATGGTGCCAGCTCTTCCTTAATAATTGCAAAATGTACAACATGACAATCTTTTAGGGACGGAGGGAGTATTATTTACCTGTCTACTAAATACACCCCTCGTTAAATTTTGTAAACCAACTTTGGCACCATCCACCACTGCCACCAAAATCACCGCCACCGGCACTGAAACCACCAAATCTGCCGCCACCGCCATTCACCACCATGCAAACACAGAATCCTCAACATTATCATCTTCAACCCACCACCAACAGGTAAAATCAAAACAAAACCCAGATTAAAGTCATTCATAACTCAATATCAAAACACCAATTCTAAAATTTATGAGATTTGGGCAAGATTAAAGACACTTAAAATCCAAGACATTTTACCCAGATTCAAGACATTCAAAAAAATAAAATAAAACCCCCACATTTATGAACCATGAAATTCCAAACGACCATTTCACCAACAAATTTCAAAAAAAAATAAAAATACAAAATCTCCATGTTCTTATAATAAAAATCCGAATTTTTATTATAAATTTGTTGTTATAAATTTCAAAAAAATAAAATAAAAATCCCAAACCTCCTTCCATGGCTCCCACGGCAGAGTTAGTCGTCCCCAAATTGATTCCAACCACTTTCTCAGCCACTACTCTAAGCGGCCGACACCTTAATTGTTCACCCTTCTTCAAAAACGTCGATTTATGGTTGGAAAAGGAGACGAAATTATTGAGTCCTCTACCGAAAAAGACAGTTTGGGAAATTTTTTGGATGAAGCGAACGAGGTTCCGCCTAGGCGTTAATGAACCGAGAAAATATGGGAGAATTAGTATGAATTAAAAGGTTTTTTGAAGAGAGAAAACCCTAAACTCTTGAGCAAACCCTAGAAAATTAGGTGGCGGAAGAGGAAGAAGAAGACGATGAAATGAAATGAAGCGTGTGTGTTCTACTGCGTGTTCTTGTTGTTGGTTTACAAAATTTAATGAGAGGTGTATTTAGTAGACAGATAAATAATATGAAGAAGGATAATATAGTCATTTCAATTAATGATATTTTTTTGAAAATAAACTTGCGAGGGTATTAAGTAAATTTGCGAAGGTGAATAACAATTCTCTTATTATTTTTCAGTAATTATAAGTGTACATGTGAATGACCAAACTTAATACAATACTATAAACATTAACATATTGCATTTTATTTATAAAATCCATAAAATATTTTTAAAATAATTCTATTATTTTAAATATCCAGTTTATAATTCAAATATTTTGTAAATTAATAAATATAATAATAACTAACTATAATATGAAAAAAAAAATATTAGGGTAGAATTATTATATAGTACTCTCTTCTCTCCATAATAAATGTCGCATTTCAACTTTATTGTTCAACTAAATTGAAAATTGACCAAAAACTTATGAAAATTGATTGGTTTCATGTTATTTCGAAAATAGTTATTGATACACCATTATATATTATTTCAAAAACTGATTAGTTTCATCGGATTGTGATCAAAATTCAATTTAAATGAACAAACCTCTCGACCACCACACATCCCTATCCTCTCGCCTCACCTCACCTTTCTTCCCCTTCCCCATCTCCATCCATGTCAACCCCTAACAACATAATACAAGCTATATGCATTAAGAAAAAATGGATTCAATATTAAGTTAGATTATACCCTTTTATTTTCATAAAAGAGATGGTGATGATTCGGCCCCTCCCCACTTCTAGTTGAAATAATTTGGAAAAATTCCTCTAACACCCCTTTGCCCAAATTTTTTTCCCCTTAAAGAAAACTTTTTTTAAAATCCCAAATAAAGAGTTATTCCCATATTAAAATTCCCTCGACACCCCTAGGCTCCTCCTATCCTCCATCCGTCACGTCATTTTCATTTCCCTCCCATTTTTTTTCTCTTCCTGTTCTCTCTCTCTACACACACACACACCCACACCGTTTCTCTCTCCAAACTCTCTCCGGCGCCTTCATCATCTCCGTCCGACGACCGGCGATCTCCGTTTTTCTGGATCTCCATCCATTTCGCCTCCATTTCGGAGTACCTGACCCGCATCCATTTCGGTGTACCTGACCATAACACCGGTGTTGAAGTAGCATGGATTCCGGCCGGCGAATATGCCAGAAAATCGCCGACCAAAAATTGGAGGTGAAATATTTGTTGTGTTCATTTCTCTTTCTACATGCTGGATTTTAAGATTAGGATGCACTTCTATCTTCTCCGTCCAGATCTGTTGTTTTCTCCGGCGCCGACTCAAATTTTCGGCAACCACCGACGGCTCAAAGAAATATACAGTGAGTTTTTATGAGATCTTTGCTTTGAGACCATAGCTTCTTGTTTTTAGTGTGTTTGTGCATTTTTTATCGGATTTGTTTTGATAAAAAAATTATCAGATTTATTCAGATTTTTTAATCTTTGTTTGATTGCTCTCTCTCTCATCTCCATTCATCCAATATGTTTTTTCTTGAAAATAATGATCACCAATCATAACACGTTCCTCATCGATTTGATCCCTATGACAACGACAGGGACATTATCGAAATATACAACACTATGTGGCTTGGTTTCAACTGTTTGCGCTAAAGGTCCATCCAGTACTTGTGTGAGGACCCCGACCCGGAACCTACACGTGTTCCGAGTTGGAGCGCCCTCAAACTAACCCGAAAACACTAAACTTTTAAAACTTTACTTTGACTTTCAAACATAAACATTAATAATATAACATTTCAAACTAACTCCACTCTACTCCACATCGGAGGAGGAGATAACTAACTTTGAAAAGTAACAACCTGTTTTAATTACAAAGACTTTAGTTATAACGTACAAACTAAGTTTTATACTCATAAACTCCATAAAGGAATTATACCAAAATACATTCTTTACACCAACCTATACGTACCCTGACAAATCCCAAAATACCACGTACCAACTCCTTTCCGTCCTCACTTGGCCGGTCCGCCTGTCTCAGGATCTAAAACAGTAAAGGGAGAGGGGTGAGAATAAATCTCAATGAGCTATTATGATATGCAAAGAAGATGCCAAACAAAGTGCAACACATAGCGTGGTAGCACATAACACACTAGGAAAGCGGTAAACACATTCCGTTACCTTGGTTTACCTTTCCCGTCCGAACAATAAGTCGTATAACCGCGGGTATCAATACTCCACTACATCTCGCGAATGCATATTCACCAGATCCCATACCATGTAATCGAGACAGCTTATGCTTATAACTCATCTCCGTGAACCGCTAGGCATATTCACATCTTATAAAACCCGTTTTCCAGGAAAATATAAGACATCGGCATTCCTATGAACCGACTCGCACATATCCATGTGCCGAACCCCGCCCGCGGCCGCAGAGGGGGAGAGGTCACTGTGATGATGAATCTTCAATCACTTAGAGAACAAATCAATAACCGATTGAAATCCATTATACCCCCATTCACATAAAATATCAACACGTTCAAGCACATAATAGATACTTGAAATATGATCCACAAACGGGATAGCAATATAACCACATGGTAAAATATACTCATGCCAATCAATGCCATAATGCAACATTTAAGTAATACACTACGCATAGTATCATCAACAAATATGAATGATAACAAATAAATTCACAAATGGAATAACCATACAACTACATAGTAAACATATCCACACATTGGGATAACATAACAACTTGTCAAATATTCCACACTTGGGGAGCCACATAACACTTGCCAAATAATCCACAAAGGGGATAAACAATATAGTCACATGGTAAAATAGAATATCTGGAAATGATCATTACATATTTAGTTTATAAAACCAATTCCATTTGAGAGATCACCTAAAAATACTCAATTTGGACTCTTGAACCATCCAATTTCGAGTCCGTATGAATTAACTATGATTTATTCAATTTCCACTCAACTTCTAACGTACAATACTACCTGCTGTAACCAAATCAGATTTTTGGGACATAAGGATAACTTCTTTAGCTATGAAACCATCACATTCAGAAAGTACTCAGAAAAACACCCAATTTAGACCCAAGAACCATCAAATTCCGATTTAATATGATTAAGTTATGACCATCACAAGATTGCTAAACGAATTCTGGTTCAGAATTGAAGTTAGGATTTCTGGGGTCTTGGGCGACCGCCCAAACCTCTTGGGCGACCGCCCAAGAGGGTTTTCAAGGAAATGTGAGTTTACGCAAAGATGGGCGGCCGTCAGCCCCCTCGGGCGACCGCCCAAGCCTCCTGCCAGCCCAAACTTAGGTTTTTAACCCCTTTAACCCTAGTTCTTCCTTCCCTCTACCATTGATTATTCAAGAACACCCAAGAACACCTTCATTTCACCAAATCCCAAACAAACATGTAAACTTCAAAACCAAGTAACCCTAGATTATTTATCACTACTATTTCTACCCATTTCAACCCTTTTAACTCATCTTCATTGAACCCTAACTTCAACAATTTCAAATTCTATCCATTCCTTAAAAATCTAAATCAACTCCCATGAACCACTATCTTTTTAAGCCATTAATCCATTTTCTAACTCCAAGAAGATTTCCAAAGCATATAATAACAATCACAACACTAAGAACAACAATAGATAGATTATGAGCACATAGATGAAAGGAGGTCATAACAACTCACCTTTGGGATTGAAATGGAAGGTTGATCTATTTAGCTAGATGAGTTCCTCTAGGCGATCCAACTTCAAAGGTGCTCTTGGACTTGAATTTGGTGAAGAAATTCTTGGCTTCAAGGTTTGGAACTTGGGGCTTCCATGGAGGTTCTCTCTAATTCTCTAGGTTGAAGATGAATGAGAAATGAGGGAGAAGGGAGGGGTAGTAAGAGGAGGTGATGGGAAGAGGACACTTGGCAAGGCATGGAAGAGTAAGAAAGTTGGCCCCTCCTACAACTTAATCCAAGGCTTTCACCCTACTCCCATTAATTTAAAATAAACCTTATCCCATTAATTCATCCTACTCATTTAACCTCCCCACATATTTATCTATTTATTAAATTTCCATTTTGTATCATTTCCCTTAGTTTCTTTATTTAATGTCCAATAAATTCTTATAAGCTCCTTAATTTACTTTTCACCCAATTTATCCTAACTCAAGAATTTAAAGATAAAATTGAACACATAAAGTCAACATAATATTAAAAGCATATAATTAAATATTAAAAATTGAGTGCCTAGGTTGGGGTCGTCACACTCACTCCCTTAAAGAAAATTCGACCCGAATTTTAAAAAGACTTATCTTAATGATAAATTAAAGAAGATAACCTTCCCACAATCAAATTACACTTCCAAATAGTTTTCTCAAAGTATTATTATTATACCCATTTTCCACAACCCTAATACTCTCAAAGTTTAATTTCGGACTTACGATTTTAGTAACTCTCAACCATTCCCTCACATAAACCAAACCCGTTAAATCATCATTAGTTGAAGAACTCCGCACACTACGAGGAATTTTAAGGACAACTTTCCCATACAATACTTCATACAATACCACTTAATACAGATCGAAACCACTAATATACGCAATCTCATCAAGGTTAAATAACTTCTCAAGTTGAAACGAAATCCATCACACAACACGCAATTTATTCTCAAGAATTTGGATAGTCTTCTTTGTCTGTCCATCTGTCTCGAGGAAGAAACGCACCACCGAAACTTGACTTGGAACTCAAAACCTTGCACCCGCTTTCCAAAACACAATGAATCCTCGATCCCGATCTGGTAAAATGTTGATTGGTTTTCCACGAAATCATTCAATCTCCCGCATTCACAATGTTTTAATTTCCCCTCGAATACTTCGTTAATATAAGTTGAAAGTAAAACCGACTTGATCTATTCATCCACTATCACTCCAACACACCCAACCTTATCGACGTTGAAAGTAGTACGCTTACAAAATTCCATCGCACCGTCTTCCCATTCGAATCTTCTAACTCTTCTTCAAGTCTTGATACTTCTTCAAACTTTTCTCGATGAGTCGCAATTCTAGGTTTACGGTCTTCCTCTAAAACCGGTATTCTAATCTCTTACAAGAATGATACACACTCCGAGTTGAGGGTTAAATTTTCATCCCAATTAGATACAAAATCCTTGGTCTCCCAAGCCTTGAAACTAGCCGATAATCCTCTTAACTTCGAATCATGGTTGAACTTCCTCTAAGGTCTCCACACTATAAGTATAACTTGAATTTTCGCAAAATATCTCAATTACGCAACTCAAAGGATATACTTGTTGACACATAAGCCTTTCGGCTAATCGCAATCGCAATCACAATAACTTTTCCCGTAACAAGATATAACCTCATTTAAGTCTTTCTAATAATTTCCACCCTCGACTCGCTTATTGTTAAATTCCTTTCGAACCAACAAATACTTTAAACTTTCATGATCGTTAACACATCTCAAATTTGGTTGCAACTAGTTAAAATTCCGCTAGTAAAACACAATATAATCTCAAGCATTTACAAGTTGAAAATAATAAGATTCCCGCTCCGCCCGATTCACTTCCTCTAAACATAAGTTATCACTTTCCCATTTCGCATCATATCACAAATTAGCCTTCCATTGATACACAATTAAAAGCGTCAAGTTCTCGCATTCATTACTCAATAAGGATCATATCTACAAATGACCTATTCTTCCTCTCTACTATACGATTCACCCTTATTGCATTCTACATCCGTGATACCTCTTCCAGGTTAACTCTATCAACAATAATACAATTCTCAAGAATCTAATGACACTCCCTTGGTAGCACCCCTTTCAATCCTAAAACTATGGACTCATTACGGCAATATTCCAAAGCCAACTTACAATTATTAAACTTCACACATAAATTTTCCTATTGGAAAATAGATAACACCATTCACAATTAATTTTCATGATATTCTCAACGTCAAGTAAACAAGGATGTCACCACTAATAATTTCCACTAGCTATCAAGATAAGGATAGAACTCTACTCCTTATAACCACAACAAAAATCGAGACCATTCTATAGGTGCTTTTGATATAGGTATTTAACCCGACACTACATCAATACGTGATTCCACTTCCCAACCGAAAGTCATATAATACTTTCTTTGAAAGCATACTTACTATTTTCCTAATTAGCACATAACATTTTTCGAAGACTTCTTACCTAAGTCTACCACATTTCAATTAAGCTTCACACTTCTTAACCAAAAATTTTCAATCTTTAAGGCATATCTAACAAGGATACCACATAAAGGCTTATTTGCATCTAATACCATATAGACCAATTAAGCATAGTAAAAAGACTCGCTTCATACGACAAGTCTATCACCGCTCACCACTACTTACCATTCTAGGCCAGGTATATATCAAAATCACACATTGGTAATCATACCAAATCAACTATCAATACATGCTCGCTATAACCACGTCCACACTAGTGGTAAACCAAATAATATTCGAGGTATTCTCTCATAAGAGTAGAAATCTCTAACACATAAAACACATCTTAAGCAATGTATGCCACATGAAACAAAATGCAATGTCACACGTGCATGAGATGAACCGGGATCTATAAAGTATGACCCCTACTTCGAGACAGTATATTACCTCTAAAGGTAGCTGAGGGATCTATCCCTCCAAAACTCAAAACAAGTATTCGACTTTAAACGTTACCTTTTTGGATTCCCTTCATTGTTCCTTTTTATTCCTCCTTTAGGCCCCCTATGTCCGGTACCCAAAGCTAACCTTCGATGAAATATAGGACAATTCTTCTTGTAGTGTCCCATTTCTCCACAATTCAAACATTTCCCTTGCTTACTCCAACACTTGTCTTCAGAATGACCCATCTTCTTGCAATATCCACATTTAATCCTTACCTGACCTGAAGTCGGATGATTTGTCTGAGTCGCCACTTTTTCTCCTCTTGCTAACTCCGGTGCTGATCCTTTCTGATGCCCTCTATTATATCCAGAACCTTGGCCTTGAAACTTCTGCTTACTTCCACTTCCACCCTCGCATTTACCCCGGTGCTCGTCAATATCATTCTCTATTCGGTAGGCTTTATTCACCGCCGTCTGAAAATCTGGAAGTCGTGCGTCAATAATCAAGCTTTCTGAACTCTAGTCTTAATCCCTTCACAAATCGATATATCCGTCTCTCTTCTTCCGTACCAAATGTGGACAATAGCGAGCTAGCTCCGTAAACCTTTGAATACCGCGCCACGGCCATCATTGCTCCTTGCTCTAATTTCAAAAACTCAACTTCCTTCTTATCTCTTGTAACTATTGGAATGAAATGATCTCGAAATTTACGCGTAAAGTTCTCCCTGTGTCTGCTTGTAAGGTTTCGATCCCACCGTCCTTCACTACTTGCCACCAATGCTCGTGTCCCTCTAACTTGAAGATCGCGCATCTCACTTTTTCTCGCATCCGTGCTCTCCATCGCTGCGAAAATCTTATTCATACTTTCAAGCCATCTCTCGGCCTTCACCTGGATCCGGATCTCCACTAAAACTTGGAGGTGTCATCTTAACGAACTTTTCCAAACCATGCCCATGCCGCCTCCTTGATGCCGCTGTGCTTGCCCTTGTGTTGTCATATTTTGCAAAAATCCTCGAAACATGTTCATCGTCTCAACATTCGGATTTCCATCACCCCCGCCTTACCAACATTGCCTTAACTCCGATGCCGATCATCCTCATTTTCAGCCATTGAATAAACTCCCCGCAACAAACACTCGACGTAATTTATCACACACTCTCACTCGCCTAGACTCTACCCGAGAACT
Organism: Adenophora triphylla var. japonica; assembly: GCA_022495995.1. Classification (NCBI taxonomy): domain Eukaryota; kingdom Viridiplantae; phylum Streptophyta; class Magnoliopsida; order Asterales; family Campanulaceae; genus Adenophora; species Adenophora triphylla. The sequence goes on from JAFEMH010005989.1 coordinate 57,947, forward strand.
CTAACCGAGCTCGATACCAACCGTGTGAGGACCCCGACCCGGAACCTACACGTGTTCCGAGTTGGAGCGCCTCAAACTAACCCGAAAACACTAAACTTTTAAAACTTTACTTTGACTTTCAAACATAAACATTAATAATATAACATTTCAAACTAACTCCACTCTACTCCACATCGGAGGAGGAGATAACTAACTTTGAAAAGTAACAACCTGTTTTAATTACAAAGACTTTAGTTATAACGTACAAACTAAGTTTTATACTCATAAACTCCATAAAGGAATTATACCAAAATACATTCTTTACACCAACCTATACGTACCACGACAAATCCCAAAATACCACGTACCAACTCCTTTCCGTCCTCACTTGGCCGGTCCGCCCGTCTCGGGATCTAAAACAAGAAAGGGAGAGGGGTGAGAATAAATCTCAATGAGCTATTATGATATGCAAAGAAGATGCCAAACAAAGTGCAACACATAGCATGGTAGCACATAACACACTAGGAAAGCGGTAAACACATTCCGTTACCTTGGTTTACCTTTCCCGTCCGAACAATAAGTCGTATAACCGTGGGTATCAATACTCCACTACATCTCGTGAATGCATATTCACCGTATCCCATACCATGTAACCGAGACAAGTTATGCTTATAACTCATCTCCGTGAACCGCTTAGGCATATTCACATCTTATAAAACCCGTTTTCCAGGGAAAATATAAGACATCGCATTCCTATGAACCGACCGCACATATCCATGAAGCCGAACCCCGCCCGTGGCCGCAGAGGGGAGAGGTCACAGTATGATGAATCTTCAATCACTTAGAGAACAAATCAATAACTGATTGAAATCCATTATACCCCTCATTCACATAAAATATCAACACGTTCAAGCACATAATAGATACTTGAAATATGATCCACAAACGGGATAGCAATATAACCACATGGTAAAATATACTCATGCCAATCAATGCCATAATGCAACATTTAAGTAATACACTATGCATAGTATCATCAACAAATATGAATGATAACAAATAAATTCACAAATGGAATAACCATACAACTACATAGTAAACATATCCACACATTGGGATAACATAACAACTTGTCAAATATTCCACACTTGGGGAGCCACATAACACTTGCCAAATAATCCACAAAGGGGATAAACAATATAGTCACATGGTAAAATAGAATATCTGGAAATGATCATTACATATTTAGTTTATAAAACCAATTCCATTTGAGAGATCACCTAAAAATACTCAATTTGGACTCTTGAACCATCCAATTTCGAGTCCGTATGAATTAACTATGATTTATTCAATTTCCACTCAACTTCTAACGTACAATACTACCTGCTGTAACCAAATCAGATTTTTGGGACATAAGGATAACTTCTTTAGCTATGAAACCATCACATTCAGAAAGTACTCAGAAAAACACCCAATTTAGACCCAAGAACCATCAAATTCCGATTTAATATGATTAAGTTATGACCATCACAAGATTGCTAAACGAATTCTGGTTCAGAATTGAAGTTAGGATTTCTGGGGTCTTGGGCGACCGCCCAAACCTCTTGGGCGACCGCCCAAACCTCTTGGGCGACCGCCCAAGAGGGTTTTCAAGGAAATGTGAGTTTCTGCCAGCATGGGCGGCCGCTCACCCTCGGGCGACCGCCCAAGCCTCCTGCCAGCCCAAACTTAGGTTTTTAACCCCTTTAACCCTAGTTCTTCCTTCCCTCTACCATTGATTATTCAAGAACACCCAAGAACACCTTCATTTCACCAAATCCCAAACAAACATTTAAACTTCAAAACCAAGTAACCCTAGATTATTTATCACTACTATTTCTACCCATTTCAACCCTTTTAACTCATCTTCATTGAACCCTAACTTCAACAATTTCAAATTCTATCCATTCCTTAAAAATCTAAATCAACTCCCATGAACCACTATCTTTTTAAGCCATTAATCCATTTTCTAACTCCAAGAAGATTTCCAAAGCATATAATAACAATCACAACACTAAGAACAACAATAGATAGATTATGAGCACATAGATGAAAGGAGGTCATAACAACTCACCTTTGGGATTGAAATGGAAGGTTGATCTATTTAGCTAGATGAGTTCCTCTAGGCGATCCAACTTCAAAGGTGCTCTTGGACTTGAATTTGGTGAAGAAATTCTTGGCTTCAAGGTTTGGAACTTGGGGCTTCCATGGAGGTTCTCTCTAATTCTCTAGGTTGAAGATGAATGAGAAATGAGGGAGAAGGGAGGGGTAGTAAGAGGAGGTGATGGGAAGAGGACACTTGGCAAGGCATGGAAGAGTAAGAAAGTTGGCCCCTCCTACAACTTAATCCAAGGCTTTCACCCTACTCCCATTAATTTAAAATAAACCTTATCCCATTAATTCATCCTACTCATTTAACCTCCCCACATATTTATCTATTTATTAAATTTCCATTTTGTATCATTTCCCTTAGTTTCTTTATTTAATGTCCAATAAATTCTTATAAGCTCCTTAATTTACTTTTCACCCAATTTATCCTAACTCAAGAATTTAAAGATAAAATTGAACACATAAAGTCAACATAATATTAAAAGCATATAATTAAATATTAAAAATTGAGTGCCTAGGGTTGGGGTCGTCACAACTTGTATAGCGCTTAAATCAACACTCAAGCTATCAGGAACATGAAATTCTATGAGAGCTAAAAAAATGGAGAGTATAAAGAGTGGACAGAATCAAAATGAACCAAGAGATACCTACAAGATAGTTTACCTGGTTTCTGGTTCAGTTCTTGGCCTTGGCTAGTTTTGGATGCCTCAACACGAGGCATTGCTATCAAAAGACTAATCACCAAGTTGCAGAAACAAAGGAACCTTGGCAACATAGCTGCAGAAGACAGTTTTGGGACAAGTCATCCGAGTTAGACAAATCAATATTTTGCCAACATCTTGAATTTGACATCTTTGCTTCAAAATGCAATCATTCCTTTCTAAGTGTGTAATAAGATTCTAACTGATGACCTGCAAAACATACACGTATAATTGTGTAAATTATGAGAGCAATTCGTTGTTATTATTGAAATTTTTGATTTTTTTGGTTGAAAAATTTGTCTTATAAGTTAATTATAAGAGACAAAGTAGTCTTATAATTAACTTATAAGAGTTGTAAATTATGAGAGCAATTCATTATTATTGAAATTTTTTATTTTTTTGGTTGAAAAAATTGTCTTATAAATTTAATTATAAGACTTTAAAAAGTCTTATAAGTTACTTATAAGACTTATTAAAAAGTCTTATAAGACTTATTAAGATACTTATAAAACTTATAAGACTTTTTTACTTTTAAAAAAAGTCTTATAAATAAATTATAAAGCTTATTAAAAAGTCTTATAAGACTCTTATAATACTTTAAAAAGTCTTATAAGTTACTTATAAGACTTTTTAATAAGTCTTTTAAGTTAATTACAAGACTACTTATAAGACTTTTTACTTTTTAAAAAGTCTTATAAATAACTTATAAGACTTTTTAAAAAGTCTTATAAATAACTTATATAAAGACTTTTTTAATAAGTCTTATAAGTAACTTATAAGACTTTTTTAATAAGTCTTATAAGTAAAAAGACTTATTAAAAAAAGTCTTATAAGTTACTACTTATAAGACTTTTTTACAACATAGTTCTCAATGTTCAAATAGGTCTTATAAGTAACTTATAAGATTTTTTAAAAAATCTTATAAGTTACTTATAAGACTTATTAAAAAGTCTTATATGTTACTTATATAAAAACTTTTTTTAAAAAGTCTTATATGTTACTTATAAGACTTTTTAAAATAGTCTTATAAGTTAATTGTCGTATAAGTCATTTATAAGAGTAATTCGTAGTTATTATGAGAGTAATTCGTTGTTATTATTGAAATTTTAATTTTTTTGATTGAAAAAATTGTCTTATAAGTCAATTATAAAAGACAAAGTAGTCTTATAATTATAAGATTTGTAAATGTATAAATTATGAGAGTAATTCGTTGTTATTATTGAAATTTTTTATTTTTTTTTTGTTGAAAATTTTGATTTATAAGTCAATTATAAGAGAACTTATAAGTGTTGTAAATGTGTAAATTATGAGATTAATTCGTTGTTAATATTGATTTTTTTTAATTTTTTTTGGTTGAAAAAATTAAACTGAAACTATTCTGAATCTAATGACTGATTTAAAATACTTGAATGTCTAGTGATCAATATTTAATTCCCAAAGTTTCAGTGACTAAAGTATAATTTGAATTTTGGACTTACTTAGAGGCTGTAACTTATGTTGCTGTGTACATGAAGAAGGACATTAAAGTCATTGTGTCAAGAAGGGATGTCTTTGGGATTTTCAAAATGTTATTTCTTAAATTGGGTTTAAATCTCGCATGAGGGGCTCTAGAGGAAGTGGGCCAAATAATTTCAGGCCCGCTTCAAACCTCTATGGATTAGTGTATCATAAATTAGCAAATACTCCCTCCGACCCACGTAAATGTAAACTTATTTCTATTTTGGTCCGTCTCACGTAAATGCAAACTTTTTAAAATGGCAAAAAATATTCACTATTCCACTCACTCATTCTCTCTCCTACTTCACTTTTACACTCACAACATTCTCTCTCCTCACTATTCCTCCCACTCATTATCTCTCCTATTTAATTTTTCAGACTCAAAATATTTAACTTTTTCTTTTTTTTACATCACTTTTCCTTAATTCCCACACCCAAAAAATTAGTTTGCAATTACGTGGGGCGGAGGGAGTATTTTTTAAGATACAAGAAGACCGCCTTGTTTGTGTTATTACTAGGCCTAGCACTAGTAACTACCACACTCGTTATATATGAGTGATTGAGCTACAAATATGATTTTATGAGGTTTTAATTATTCTTTTGTATATTTTTATAAACTAATTGAGTTGATTATTATAAAATGTCAAAATCTTATAAAAAACACATTTTTTCTTAATTTTAGAAAAACGTGTTTTGTTTTTTCCGCTAGTGTCAGTGTTAGTGTAACAAAGTGTCAAATGCATGTATTATTAGATGTCAGTGTAAAAAAGTGCTAGTGTGTAACAAAGTACTAGTGCAAAGAGTGTCAGTTCATATATTATTAAGTGTCAGTGTAAAAAGTGTAATTGTTAGTATAAGAAAGTGCTAGTGTTAGTGTAAAAAAATGCTAGTGTAAAGAGTGTCAGTTCATTTATTATTAAGTGTCAGTTTTAGTATAAAAAAGTGTCAGTGCCAGTGTAAACAAATGACAGTGTGAAAAGTGTCATTTTATATATTATTAAGTTTCAGTATAAAAGAGTGCCATGTAGTGTAAACAATTGACAATTTTAGTATAAAAAAATGTCTGTATAAACAGTGATAATGCATATACTATTAAGTGTCAGTGTAAAAATAATTTTTTATTAAAATTAGAAAAAAAAACACGATTTTTATTTTTATAAGATCAACCGTAACCGTGTAATCTAATACATGGACCAACCAAAGTGGTCTTGGCCCAGTGGTATGTTGGTGGCTTCCCGAAGGGGAGGTCACCGGTTCGATTCCCCTCAAGGGAAATTTCTGTACTTTAATTCCTACCTTGGGTTTCAGGGTCATTTGGAGCTCTCTGGGGCACATCCGTGCAATTAAGAAAGCAGCGGCAGGAGCAGCTGGAGCAGCCAATTGGTGATGTAAGAGTGATGTAAATGCCTTGTAGGAGGGCTTCCTTGGGGCTCTGGAGTATAAGGGTGCTATGTGCCAGGCTGCGTAGAAAAGACATCCCGCGATTTACCTCCGCCAAAGATACTTGAGGGCCGTGCGCAGTGGTCCGTAATTAGTCCGACTGGGAGCACCTGGATATCAAAAAAAAAAAAATAAAAAATACATGGACCAAGTCAATTTGAATTGGCCCCTCTATGCACCTATAGTCGCCTTAGAAAACCTTCCGCGTTTTCCTTGCATCACGCAACTGTTACACCGCCATACCAACCATTTTGGCTAAAATAAATTATTTATTCCTTTACCGACCAAGATAAGGATTCCTTTGCACCGTTCGATTTAGTATCATCTCATACACAACCGCCCTTTCCTAACCCTACCATCTATAAATACCCCATACCTTCCGATCAATTCTATACGTCTCCTCTCCTATATCTGATCGAGCTGTCTGTCCTTGTTGAATTTCTTTGTGAATTTTATGTTCGATCTTGATGGTGAATTCGTTTTTGATGGTGGATTTTTAGTTTTTGAATTATATTTTTCGATTCTGATGGGGAATTTGTTTGCGACGGTGGATTACAGGTTTTGAATTTGATTGTTCGTTGGTGAATTCGTTTCGATAGAGGATTCGATTCTTTGGTGATTATTCTGGTATTGAATTACTAGGTTTTGAAAGTGATTTGTTTCGATGGTGAATTCGTTTTGATTATGGTTATTATAGTTTTATTTGTTTGCAGCGGTTGAATTTTTGATGGTGAATTCGTTACGTGGTGGATACGGTGAGATGATGGTTAATTTGGTTTTATTTTTGTGCCTCACATACCGATCTAGAAGCGATGATCATGATTTGTTGTTTTCCGCCATTAGCAAATTGATCTCCATTGTCAGGTGGGAGATTTCGTTGATTTGCGGTTGTGCTTCGGTAATTTTGTTTATTTGGATCATTGAATCGGTTTTGCTGCTCTGATTTAGGTAGCTGGAAGCCTGGAAGTGACGTTGAATAAACTTCTACTTGGTCTGTAAGAAATAATCCTAACTTGATGTGGATTTAAGTTCAGTTTATGGTTTTAAGTTCGATTTTTGGAAGGAGGCTTCAAGTACTGTTTCCGTTCATTATAATTCTACAATAACTTTTGTAAAAAAATATTGACTAAAGCGGAAGTAGAGCCAAAGTACGTTGGATGAAAATGGTGGTTACCCTTATTTGTTTGTGGGCATTGACCTTCCAAATTTCATAAATTAATAACAATTTAAAGTCATTCACACATAAATCAATATTTGGGTTACGGTGATAATTTTATTTGATGTCTATGTGGATTTCTGACTTGTTTATGAACCTAGTATTGAAATATTAAAGTGTTTGACTATATATTTTAGTTTGACATGTATACATGATTATTTCAGATTAGTTTTCATTGGATATGGAAATTATATGATTAGATCGGATCAGATCTTAGTTCTTTCCATATATTAGACTGGTGGTTAGCAAGTTTCAAAGGTAAATGTAGAGTTTTATCAGATGTAAATATTGGTTTGTGAAACTGTGTTTTTTTTAAAAGTATACATACGTGGTTCTAGGATTGTTTCCCTAAATGGATACTTGATCAATGGTAAATGTAGAGGAGCAGCATTTAGGCTTCTGAAGTGACTACTTCTCTTTGTTTGACCTTTGATGTGTTTAAGGGCTGTGGGCGTGTTCGTTGGTAGGTGAGTGGCTGCAACAAGCGAAGCTAAATATGAAAGATTTAAGCTCTGGGGGCATATTTGTGTTGTTAGACATGCTCAACCACAAGTACACAGCCACTTTTTTCTACACCGGCAGCCTAATCATTTGAGTGAGAACCTTTCACAACTTCAAAGTTAATATATATCTTTCAGTCATATTGTTTCTTCCCAATAACATGCCTGCACAGGCTGTCTAAAGTGGATAATTGGAGCTTGGAAGGAGGGGAGGGAATTTTTGGTATGTTTCATGTTCACCCAGATTTGATTTTGCTACTTCTATTTACACCTCAATCATTATCTGAGTGTAACGTGGGTGCACAACTTTGGAGTCGTTGGTTTCCTTTCGAGTGATGTCAGAAATCACTTGCTGGTGGTATGTATGTCTTTAAGTGAGCTTGCTTCTTTCGTCTACTTTCATTTGGAACCACACTTTCCTCCGAATGTGGTTTTTGCAGGGCATGCAGCTTTTATTGTTGAAAATTGTCGATAGTTGGTGGTAGATGGCAGCTGCTATTCCAGCTTTGATGGCCTTTCTGGTTTTCATGTTCGTAGCACCCTTTGGTTCAGGGAGTATAATCTTCTTTCTTTTTCATACTTGGCAATTTCGATTCTTAACACTGTTTGACTTCAAAAAAAAAAATCTTTCGAGGTGGGAGGTTCATCTTTGGGATTTGGTCGAAGCTTTTTTGTGGTAAAGTGGCTAGCATTTTAAGTTTTAGCCTTTAGACGAAGTGTCAGGTGATATGGGTGTGCTTTCATTTAGGCTTGTGTTTTGTTTTTTGTCTGACCAGATATCTTAGTTGTGGAGTACATTCTGTTTTTAGGTTCATGTGTTGCATTAATGCAAATGCTTGCTTTGGACCCGTTGGGAGTAACGGTGACACGTTGCATCAAGTACATGGTGTTTGGATGGGGTTTATCAGTTATATGTTGTTTAATTCAATGTTCTAGCTTTTGTACTTATATCATGCCTTTTCTGTTGTGGTTTTCAGTCTGCATGGATTTTCAAGGACTTTAAAATCCCTAGTATGAACTATGTTTCATCAATTCTTTAGGGGTGTAGCACTGATATCTGTTAACTGTATAAGCTGATTGGTATCTTGGTTGAAACATTTGCTGGTGGGTCTTTAAGTGAGCTTGCTGTTTCATTTGTCTGCTTCCTTCCGAATGTGGTCTTTGCAGAGCATGCATCTTTGCAGAGCATGCATCTTTGATTGCTGAATGTGGTCTTTGCAGAGCATGCATCTTTGATTGCTGAAAGTTGTCGATAATTGGTAGCATGCTATTCCAGGTTTGATGGACTTTCTGGTTTTCATGTTTGTAGCACCCTTTGGCTCAGGGAGTATCATCTCCTTCTCTTTTTCACTCCAGGCATTGGTCTTTTAATATTTATTCTACAATACTTTACTTCAATTTGTTATCTTTCGAGGTGGGAGGTTCTTCTTCGGGATTTGGTCGAAAATTTTATGTGGTAGAGTGACTGGCACTTTAATGTTTAACCTCTGAGGAAGTGCCGGGTGATATGTGTTTCATTTAGCCTGTGTTACTTCACTACAAATGCTTGCTTTGGACCCCTTGAAGTAATGGTGACATGTTGCAACAGGGACACACTGTTTGGCTTTTGGACTTATATCATGTTGTTTCTATTGTGGTTTTCAGTTTGCGTGGATTTTCAAGAAATATGAAACCCTCCTAGTATGAAGAACATTTGTCAACTCTTAACAACTTCACAGAGTGATGTTTTCAACTAAGCAGGGACATATCATTCATTAATTCTTTCACCTTAGTACTGATATCTGTTATCCATAGAAATTTGCTGATTGGTATGTCAGCTGAATTATTTGTTATCTATCACTCGTGAAGGAATGGTCACATATTTCAGCTGCACAATTAGTTGCTTTTAGCCTGTAAATCTGCGGTATTGGGTGTTAACCAAAAGTGTTCCGGAAATGAGAGTTATTCTATACTAACAGCCGTTAGTGTCCTGCTATTCTGGTTTCTATGGAGTCTGCTTTCTCTCCATAAGCTTTTCCTTCTCAGGTTTGTGCCAAGTTGATGGTTGGAGTTGTGAGAGGGGGTTGGATATGGTTGGTTGACATGCTAAGCCACAAGTATATATCTATTTTTTTCTACAGTGGTAGTTAAATCATTTGAGTGTGAGAACCTTCCACAACTTCTAAGTTAATAAACTCTTCTAGTCATATTATTTCTTCCCAATAACATGCCTGCGCACAGGCCGTCCGAAGTGGACTATTGGAGCTTGGATGGAAGTGAGGGAGTTTCTGGTATGTTGCTTCATGTTCACCTATATTGGTTTTAGCTACTATTGACTTGCTCCATAATTATTATCCGAGCGTGACGTGGGTGAGCAGCTTTTGAGTCATTGGGCAACTTTTGATTGATGACAAAAATTACGTGCTGGTGGTATGTATGTCTTTAAGTGATCTCACTGCTTCATTTCTCTGCTTCCATTTCGAAGCCCCACTTGTTTCGGATGTGGTCTTTGCAGGGTGTGCAACTTAGTTTGTTGAAAGTTGTAGAATGTTGGTTGAGTTCTATTCCAGGTTTGATGGACTTTCTGGTTATCATGTTCACATCACTCTTTTGTTCAGGGAGTATCCTCGCTTTTCTTTTCCGTACTTGACATTAGTTGTTTAGTCTTGATTCTTAATTGTTAGTGACTATTTTTTTTTCTTTTGAGGTGGGTGCTTCTTCTTTGCAGTTTGCTTGAAGCTTTTATGTGGTAAGAGTGACTGGCACTTTAAGTTTTAACCTTTTGAGGAATTGTTGTGTGATGTGGGTGTACTTCTATTTAGGCTTGTGTTTCTTTTCTGTTTGATCAGATATCTCAGTTGTGGGGTACACTTTATTTTTAGGTACATGTGGTCCTTCAGTACGAATGTTTGCTTTGGACCCCTTAAGTAATGGTGACATGTCGCATCAGGGACACATTGTTTGGATGGGTTTTTATCAGTTATAAGCTGTTTGTTTCAACGTTCTTGCTTTTGTTCTTAAATAATGCTGTCATTTGCGGTTTTCAGTTTGCGGATTTTCCAGAACTATGAGACCTCAAGTAAGAAGAACATTTGTAAACTCTTGACAACTTCTCAGAGTAATGTTTTGAATTAAGTACAAACATATGTTTCATCAATTCTTTCGCCTATAGTTCTCATATCTGTCATTCATAGAAAATTTCTGATTGTCATGTCAGTTGAAACATTGGTTAAACTTGTGAAGGAATGGTCATATTTTTCATCTGCGCAATTACTTGCTTTTAGCATGTGAATCTACGCATTCATGAGATCTTTGAATAGAGCTAATGTGGTGCATGTTTACATCGATGGGTTGATGCAAATTAATGGGGGCTTCTTTCCAGTTTGTCTAATCTCGGGAGTCATAACAGCTAGTAGGTATCTTGTTTAATTATTTCTCTAGAGTTCTATGACTGGACAGCTGCAAGGTGTTCAGTTAGTGTATGCTATTCTGTTCTTTCCTGTAGTCTGCTTTCTCTGCACAAGTTTTTCCTCTCAGGTTTGTGCCGTGTGTATGGTTGGAGGGGGGGGGGTTGGATATTGTTGGTAGACACCATCCACAAGTATGTATCTTCTTCTTCTTCAGTGGTAGCATGATCATTTGAATGTGAGAACCTTCCACAACTTCAAAATTAATATGACTCTATCAGTCACAGTTTCTTCCGAATAATATGCATGTGCAGGCTGTCTAAAGTGGATTATTGGAGCTTGGAAGGAAGGGAGTGAATTTTCGATATGTTGCATGTTCACCAAAATGGTTTAGCTGCTATTGACTTGCACCTTAATTTTTATCCGAATATACGTGGGTTCACAGCTTTGGAGTCGTTGGTTTACTTTCAAGTGATGGCAAGAATAACTTGCTACTGGTATGTATGTCTTTTAAGAGATTGCTGCTTCATTCGTCTGCTTCCATCTGGAAGCCCACACTCTTTTCCAGATGTGGTCTTTGCAGGGCCTGCAACTTTGATTGTCGAAAGTTGAAGATAATTGGTAGCCCGCTATTCCTAGTTTGGTGGACTTTCAGTTTTCATGTTTGTCTCACCCTTTGGTTCAGGGAGTATCATGTCTTTCTTTATTATACTTATCACTAGTCATTTAATATTGATTCTTAATTGTTAGTGACTTCAAATTTTTTTTCTTTTGAGGCGGGTGCTTCTTCTTTGGGATTTGGTCGAAGTTTTTATGTGGTAGAGTGAAGTTTTAGCCTTTTCAGGAAATGTCAGGTGATACGAGTGTATCTTCATTTAGGCTTAGTGTTTCTTTTTTGTTTGATCAGATATCTCGCTTGTGGAGCGCATCCTATTTTTAGGTACATGTGTTGCTTCAGTGCAAATGCTTGCTTGGACCCCCCTTGAAGTAATGGTTACATGTCGCATCAGGGACACATCGCTTGGAAGGGGTTTATCAGTTATATGTTGTTTTCTTTCATTGTTCGAGTTCTTTTTTCTTAAGTGATGCTATTTCATTTGCGGTTTTCAGTTTACATGGATTATCCTGAACTATGAAATCCCAAGTATGAAGAACACTCGTAATATCTTAACAACTTCTCGGTCTAATGTTTTGAAGCAATTGTTAGCTATCCCAAGTATGGAAATATGTTTCATCAATTCTTTCGCCTATAGTACTGATATCTGTTATCCGTGGAGATTTGCTGATTGGTATGTTGGTTGAAACATTCGGTGGTAGCCTAATTATTTTGAGTGTGATGACTTTCCACAACTTCAAAATTTATATAATACTTTTCGACATATTGTTTCTTGCCAGTAACATGTCTGCAAAGGCTGTCTAAAGTGGATTATTGGAACTTGGAAGGAATGGAGTAAATATTTGGTATGTTGCATGTTTACCCTCATTGGTTTTAGCTAATATTGTCTGGCACCTTAATTATTATCCGAATGTGATGCGGGTGCACAACTTTGGAGTTGTCTGTTTATGTTCGTGTGATGGCAGAAATCATGTGTTGGTGGTATGTATGTTTTTAACTTTGGAGTTGTAGGTTTACTTTCAAGTGATGGCAGAAATCACGAGTTTCGGATGTGGTCTTTGCAGGGGTGAAGCTTTGATTGTTTAAGGTTGTAGATAGTTGGTATCATGTTGTTCAAGCTTCAATTAGATAGTTGGTATCATGTTGTTCAAGCTTCAATTGACTTTCAGGTTTTCATGTTCGTGGCAACCTTTATTTCAGGGAGTATCATCTCCTTTCTTTTTCATACTTGACATTAGTCATTTAATATTGATCTTAACAATACTTGCCATCAATTTTCTACCTCAATTGAGGTGGTTTCTTCTTCTTTGGGATTTGTACTAAGCTTTTTATGTGGTAACACTTTCAGTTTAACCTTTTGAGGAAGTGTTGGGTGATATGGGTGTACTTCCATTTAAGTTTGCGTTTCTTTTTGTTTGATCAGATATCTCAGCTGTGGAGTACATGTGTTGCTCGAGTACAAATGCTTGCTTTTGACCACTTCTAGTAATGGTAACATGTCACATTAGGGTCACATTGCCTGGAAGGGGTTTATCAGTTATATGTTGTTTCAATGTTCTTGCAAACTGATGGGGGCTTCTTTTCAGTTTGTCTAATTTCAAGAGTCATGACTGTTAGTAAGTATCTTGTTTTGTTGTTTCACAAGAGTTTTATTATTCGACAGCCGCGGGGTGTTATCAGTCTGGAGATGTGAGGTATGCTCTACTGACCCCCGCTTAGTGTTTGCTTTTGTAGTCTTTCTCGTTTCTGCTTTCCCACCATAGGATTATCCTACTCAGGTTTAGGAGGGTTTGGAAATTGTTGGTAAACATGCTCAACCCCAAGTATACATCTTCTTTATTCTACAGTAGTAGCCTAATCATTTGAGCGGGGTTGGAGATTGTTGGTAGACATGCTCAACGTCAAGTAGATATCTATTTTTTCTACAATGTTAACCTGCTCATTTTAAGAGTGTGAGAACCTTCCATAACTTCAAAGTTAATATAACTTTTTTAGTCCTATCGTTTTTCCCAGTAACATGCCTGCATAGGCTCTGCCTAAAGTGGATTATCTGAGATTAGAATAGAGGGAATTTTTGGTATGTTCCATGTTCGCCCAAATTGGTTTTAACTACTACTGTTTTACACCTTAATTATTATCCGAGAGTAACGCGGGTGCACAGCTTTAGAGTCTTTGTTTACTTTTGAACGACGACAGGAATATTGCTGGTGGTATTGTCTTTAAGTCCTCTTGCTGCTTCATTCGTCTGCTTCCATCTAGAAGTCCACTTGTTTCATATGTGGTCTTTGCAGGGCCTGCAGCTTTGATTGCCGAAAGTTGTAGATAGGTAGTATACTGTTCCAGGTTCAATCGACTTTCTGGTTTACATGTTCGTAGCATCCTTTGGTTCAGGGAGTATCATCTCCTTTATTTTTGACATCAGTCATTTAATATTGATTCTTAACAGTACTTGACATCATTTTCTCTCTCTTGAGGTTGGTTGTTCGTCTTTGGGATTTGGTCGAAGATTTTATGTGCTTAAGTGATGACACTTTCTAAGTTTAACCTTTTGAGGAAGTGTCAGGTGATATGGGTATACTTTCGTTTAGGCTTGTGTTCCTTTTTCGTTGTGGAGTACTCCCTCCGTCCCACGTTAGTTGAGACTAACTTTTTGGGCACACCAATTAAGGAAAAGTAAGTGAGAGAAAAAGTGAAAGAAAATGTTGTGAGTATGAAGAATTAAATAGGAGAGAGAATGAGTGGGAGGAATAGTTAGGAGAGAGAATGTTGTGAGTGTAAAAGTGAAATAGGAGAGAGAATGAGTGAGATAAATAGTGAAGATTCCTTTGCCATTTTGGGCAGTCTCAACTAACGTGGGACGGCCCAAAAGGGAAAGAAGTCTCAACTAACGTGGGACGGAGGGAGTACATTCTAATGTTCGGTATACATGTTGCTTCAGTACAAATGCTTGATATCTGTTATCCGTAAAAAACTTGCTGATTTTTATGTCGGTTGAAACATTGGTTAGCTATCAGTTGTGAAGGAATGGTTGTATTTTTCAGCTTGTGCAGTTACTTGCTGTTAGCGTGTGAATCTGCGCTTTTTTCACTTTGTGTAGAGCTAACGCGTGCATGTGTTAATCGATGGGATGATGCAAACTGATGGAGGCTTCTTTCAAGTCTATCTAATTTCGGAGTCATGAATGTTAGTTTCTTGTTTTTGTTGTTTCACAAGAGTTCTTATTTGACACCCGCAGTGAGTTAACAAAAAGTTATCTAGAGATGAGAGGTATGCTACCCCACCGGTTAGTGTCTGCTAATTTGGCCTTTCTGGAGTCTGTTTTCTCTCCATACGCTTTTCCTCTACAGGTTTGTGTCGATTGGATTTGGATGGTTGGAGTAAGGAGGGGGGTCGGTATTGTTGGTAGGCTCAACCACAAATATATATCTCTACTTGCTCTACAGTGGTATCATAATCATTGAGTTTGAAAACCTTCCACAATTTCAAAGTAGATTTAAGTCTTTCAGTCATATTTTTTCTTCCCATTTACTTGTCTGCGCAGGCTGTCTAAAGTGGAATATCTGAGCTTGGAAGGGAGGGAAGTTTTGGTATGTTGCATGTTCTCCCAAATTAGTTTTAGCTACTATTGATTTACACCTTAATTGTTATCCGAGTGTAATGCGGGGTGCACAGCTTTGGAGTCGTTGGTTTACTTACGAGTGATCGTAAAAATCACTTGCTGGTGGAATGTTTGTCTATAAGTGATCTTGCTGCTTCATTCGTCTGCTTCCATTTGGAATACCAGGCGTTGTTCCGGATGTGGTCTATGCAGGGCTTGCTGCTTTGATTGTTGAAAGTTGTCGATAGTTGGTAGCGTGCTATTCCAGGTTTGATGGACTTTCTGGTTTTATGTATGTAGCCCCCTTTGGTTCATGGATTATCATCTCTTTTATTTTCCATGCTTGACATTAGTCATTTAATATTGATTCTTTAACAGAAGTTGACTTCAATTTTTCTTTGATTCTGTTGAGGTGGGTGGTTCTTTTTTGGGATTTGGTTGAAGTTCTTTGTGGTAGTTACTGGCACTTTAAGCTTTAGCCTTTTGAGGAAGTGTCAGACGATATGGATATACAGTAAAAACTATATAAATTAAAAGAGTCGGGACCGATAAATTTATGTATTCATAGAGTTATTAATATATCGATAAATTAATAATTATTAATTTATATAGTGTAGCCGATTTGACGAATTTCAAATTTTCGTATTAACTAAATTCATTGTATGTACATGATAAGTTGAAATGCATTGTAAGTTGTTGATAACTTTGAATTCATTGTACACAAAATTTGAACTTTAAAAGAAAACAAAAAGCTATAAAGTCAGATTTTCACTTAATTGTAATAATTATTTTTTCAATTTCTAAGAAACATTAATTTATGATATTCGTGGGACCTAAAATTATAAAGGGGTCTCCCGGAAAATTGTTATCTTATTATTTTATCAATTTTTTTAAGTTTTTCAACTGGCCCAAGTTGGGACCGGACAAATTTATTATTTTAGAGAGTTTATTAATTTATCGAGTATTAATTTAAAGAGTTTCTACTGTTCATTGAGGTGGGGGCTTCTTTCCAGTTTTTCTAATTTTGGGTGTCGTGACTGTTGGTATCTTGTTTTGTTGTTTCACAAGAGTTCAATTATTTGACAGCCACAGGGTGTCAACAAAAATGATATGGAGATGAGAGGTATGCTATACGAACACGATTTAGTTTATGGTATTCTTGTCTTTCTGGAGTCTGCTTTCTCTCCCTATGCTTGTCCTCAGGTATGTGTCTAGTAGATGGTTGGAGTTGGGAGGGGGGTTGGAGATTGTTGATTGAATTACTCATTGACAATCATGTAGCTAGCTACTTCTACAGTGGTAACCTAATCAGTTGTGTGTGAGAACCTTCCACAACTTATAAGTTAATATAATTCTTTCGGTCATATTGTTTCTTTCCAATAACATGCCTGCGCAGGCTGTCTAAAGTAGACTACTGGAGCTTAGTTGGAAGGGAAGGAATTTTAGGTATGTTGCGTGTTCACCCAAATTGGTTTTAGCTACTATTGATTTATACATTAACTATTATCAGAGAGTGACATGGTTGTGCAACTTTGGTGTCGGTGGTTTACTCTCTCGTGATGACAGAAATCACTTGCTGGTGGTATGCAAGTCTTTAAGTGATCATCTGCTGCTTCATTCGTCTGCTTCCATTTGGAAACCCCTGCTTTGTTTCGGATTTGGTCTTTGCTGGGCCTGCTGCTTGTACTTCTGGAAGTCGTCGATAGTTGGTAACCTGCTGTTCCATGTCGGATGGACTTTCTGGTTTTCCTGTCGTAGCACTCGTTGGTTCAGGGTGTATCATCTCCTTTTTTTTTTTCAAAGTTCACATTAGTCATTTACTATTAAATCATTATAGTACCTAACATCAATTTTTTTTTTTTTTTTTTCATTTGAGGTGGGTGGTTCTTCTTTGGGATTTGGTCGAAGCTTTTAAATGGTAGACTGACTGGCATTTTAAGTTCTAGTCTTTTGAGGAAGTGTTAGGTGATATGGTCATTTAATATTATTCTTAACAATACTTGACTTCAATTTGTTTTTTTTTTTTAGGTGGGTGGTTCTTCTTCGGGATTTGGTCGAAACTTTTATGTGGTAGTGACTGGCACTTTAAATTTTAGCCTCTGTGGAAGTGCCGGGTGATATGTGTGCACTTTCATATAGCCTGTACTTCACTACAAATGCTTGCTTTGGACCCCTTGAAGTAATGGTGACATGAAACCCTCCCTGTATGAAGAACATTTGTCAACTCTTAACAACTTAACAGAGTGATGTTTTCAATTATGCAGGGACATATCATTCATCAATTTTTTCACCTTTAGTACTGATATCTGTTATCCGTTGAGATTTGCTGATTGGTATGTCAGCTGAATTATTTGTTAGCTATCACTCGTGAAGGGATGGCCACATATTTCAGCTGCACAATTAGTTGCTTTTAGCCTGTAAATATGCGGTATTGATACGATCTTTGAGTAGAGCTAATGCAGTGCTTGTGTAAGTTGTTGGGGTTGATGCAAACTGATGGGGGATTCTTTCCAGCTTGTCTAATTTCGGGAGTGATGACTGTTAGTATCGTGTTTTGTTGTTTCACAAGACTTCTATTATCTTACAACTGCAGGGTGTTAACCAAAAGGGAATCTGGAAATGAGAGGTATTCTATACTAACAGCCGTTAGTGTCCTGCTATTCTGGTTTCTATGGAGTCTTCTTTCTCTCCATAAACTTTTCCTTCTCAGGGTTGTGCCAAGTTGATGGTTGGAGTTGTGAGAGGGGGTTGGAGATTGTGGGGTACATTTTATTTTTAGGTACATGTGGTCCTTCAGTACGATGCTTGCTTTAGACCCCTTAAGTAATGGTGACATGTCGCATAGGGACACATTGTTTGGATGGGTTTTATCAGTTATAAGCTGTTTGTTTCAATGTTCTTGCTTTTGTTCTTAAATAATGCTGTTTCATTGCGGTTTTCAGTTTGCGGATTTTCCAGAACTATGAGACCCCAAGTAAGAAGAACATTTGTAAACTCTTGACAACTTCTCAGAGTAATGTTTTGAATTAAGCACAAACATATGTTTCATCAATTCTTTCGCCTATAGTTCTCATATCTGTCATTCATAGAAAATTTCTGATTGTCATGTCAGTTGAAACATTGGTTACACTTGTGAAGGAATGGTCATATTTTTCAGCTGCGCTATTAAATCTACGCATTCATGAGATCTTTGAGTAGAGCTAATGTGGTGCATGTGTACATCGATGGGTTGATGCAAATTAATGGGGGCTTCTTTCCAGTTTGTCTAATCTCGGGAGTCATAACAGCCAGTAGGTATCTTGTGTAATTATTTCTCTAGAGTTCTATGACTGGACAGCTGCAAGGTGTTCAGTTAGTGTATGCTATTCTGGTCTTTCCTGCAGTCTGATTTTTCTGCACAAGTTTTTCCTCTGGTTGGAGAGGGGGGGTTGGAGGTTGTCGGTAGACATGCCCATCCACAAGTATATATCTTCTTCTTCTTTAGTGGTAGCATGATCATTTGAATGTGAGAACCTCCCACAACTTCAAAATTAATAATAACTCTGTCTTGTCACATAGTTTCTTCCCAATAATATGCATGTGCAGGCTGTCTATAGTGGATTATTGGAGCTTGGAAGGAAGGGAGTGAATTTTCGATATGTTGCATGTTCACCAAAATGGTTTACCTGCTATTGACTTGCACCTTAATTTTTATCCGAATATACGTGGGTTCACAGCTTTGGAGTCGTTGGTTTACTTTCAAGTGATGGCAAAAATAACTTGCTACTGGTATGTATGTCTTTTAAGAGATTGCTGCTTCATTCGTTTGCTTCCATCTGGAAGCCCACACTCTTTTCCAGATGTGGTCTTTGCAGGGCCTGCAACTTTGATTGTCGAAAGTTGAAGATAATTGGTAGCCCGCTATTCCTAGTTTGGTGGACTTTCAGTTTTCATGTTCGTAGCACCCTTTGGTTCAGGGAGTATCATGTCTTTCTTTTTTATACTTATCATTAGTCATTTAATATTGATTCTTAATAGTTAGTGACTTCAAAAAAAATTCTTTTGAGGCGGGTGCTTCTTCTTTGGGATTTGGTAGAAGCTTTTATGTGGTAGAGTGATTGGAACTCTTAAGTTTTAGCCTTTTCAGGAAATGTCAGGTGATACGAGTGTATCTTCATTTAGGCTTGTGTTTCTTTTTTGTTTGACAGATATCTCGGTTGTGGAGCGCACCCTATTTTTAGGTACATGTGTTGCTTCAGTACAAAAGCTTGCTTGGACCCCCTTGAAGTAATGGTTACATGTCGCATCAGGGACACATCGCTTGGAAGGGGTTTATCAGTTATATGCTGTTTTCTTTCATTGTACGAGTTTTTTTTTTCTTAAATGATGCTATTTCATTTGCGGTTTTCAGTTTGCGTGGCTTATCCGGAACTATGAAATCCCAAGTATGAAGAACACTCGTAATATCTTAACAACTTCTTGGTCTAATGTTTTGAAGCAATTGTTAGCTATCCCAAGTGTGGAAATATGTTTCATCAATTCTTTCGCCTATAGTACTGATATCTGTTATCAGTGGAGATTTTCTGATTGGTATGTTGGTTGAAACATTTGTTAGCTATCACTTGAGAAGGAATTTTCGTCTGTCTCAGCTGCTGCACAATTACTTGCTTTTAGCCCGTGAATCTGTGGTTTTCAAGAGACTTCGAATAGAGCTATCATATTGCATGGGTGAATCGTTGTGGTTGATGCAAACTGATGGGGGCTTCTTTCCACTTCGTCTAATTTTGGGAGTCATGACTGTTAGTATCTTGTTTTGTTGTTTCACCGGAGTTCTTTTATTTGACAGACGCGGGGTGTTAATTAAACATGATCGCGAGATGAGGTATGCTATACTAACACAAGTTAGTGTCTGTTATTCTGATCTTTCTGGAGTTTGCTTTCTCCCTTTAAGCTTTTCCACCACAAGTTTGTGCCGAGTGAATGGTTGGAGTTGGGAGGGGGATCGGAGAATTTTGGTAGAAATGCTCAACCATGTGTATATGTACTTTTTCTTCGGTGGTAGCCTAATTATTTTGAGTGTGATGACTTTCCACAACTTCAAAATTAATATAATACTCTTCGACATATTGTTTTGCCAGTAATATCTCTGCAAAGGCTGTCTAAAGTGGATTATTGGAGCTTGGAAGGAATGGAGTAAATATTTGGTATGTTGTATGTTTACCATCATTGGTTTTAGCTAATATTGTCTTGACACCTTAATTATTATCCGAATGTGATGCGGGAGCACAACTTTGGAGTTGTCTGTATATGTTCGAGACATGGAAGAAATCATGTGTTGGTGGTATGTATGTTTTTAACTTTGGAGTTGTTGGTTTACTTTCAAGAGATGACAGAAATCACGTGTTTCGGATGTGGTCTTTGCAGGGCGTGAAGCTTTGATTGTTTAAGGTTGTAGATAGTTGGTATCTTGTTGTTCAAGCTTCAATTGACTTTCAGGTTTTCTTGTTCGTGGCAACCTTTTTTTCAGGGAGTATCATCTCCTTCTTTTTTCATACTTGACATTAGTCATTTAATATTGATCTTAACAATACTTGCCATCTATTTCTACCTCAATTGAGGTGGGTTCTTCTTCTTTGGGATTTGGGCTAAGCTTTTTTTGTGGTAACACTTTCAGTTTTAACCTTTTGAGGAAGTGTTGGGTGATATGGGTGTACTTCCATTTAAGCTTGCGTTTCTTTTTTGTTTGATCAGATATCTCAGCTGTGAAGTACATGTGTTGCTCGAGTACAAATGCTTGCTTTTGACCACTTCTAGTAATGGTAACATGTCACATCAGGGTCACATTGCCTGGAAGGGGTTTATCAGCTATATGTTGTTTTAATGTTCTTGCAAACTGATGGGGGCTTCTTTTCAGTTTGTCTAATTTCAAGAGTCATGACTATTGGTAAGTATCTTGTTTTGTTGTTTCACAAGTTTTATTATTCGACAGCCACAGGGTGTTAACGAAGTCTGGAGATGAGAGGTATGCTTTACTGACCCCGTTTAGTGTTTGCTTTTCTTGTCTTTCTCGTTTTTGCTTTCCCGCCATAGGATTTTCCTACTCAGGCTTAAGAGTGTTCGGAAATTGTTGGTAAACATGCTCAACCACAAGTATACATCTTCTTTATTCTACAGTCGTAGCCTAATCATTTGAGCAGGATTGGAGATTGTTGGTAGACATGCTCAACGTCAAGTATATATCTATTTTTTCTACAATGTTAACCTGCTCATTTTATGAGTTTGAGAACCTTCCATAACTTCAAAGTTAATTTAACTTTCATTGAGGTGAGGGCTTCTTTCCAGTTAAATCTAATTTTGGGTGTCGTGACTGTTAGTATCTTGTTTTGTTGTTTCACAAGAGTTCAATTATTTGACAGTCACAGGGTGTCAACAAAAATGATATGGATATGAGAGGTATGCTATACGAACACGAAATAGTGTCTGTTATTCTTGTCTTTCTGGAGTCTGCTTACTCTCCCTATGCTTGTCCTCAGGTCTGTGTCGAGTAGATGGTTGGAGTTGGGAGGGGGGTTGGTGATTGTTGGTTGAATTACTCATTGACAATCATGTAGCTACTTCTTCAGTGGTAACCTATTCAGTTGTGTGTGAGAACCTTCCGCAACTTAAAGTTAATATAACTCTTTCGGTCATATTGTTTCTTTCCAATAACATGCCTGCACAGGCTGTCTAAAGTGGATTGCTGGAGCTTAGTTGGAAGGGAGGGAATTTTAGGTATGTTGCGTGTTCACCCAAATTGGTTTTAGTTACTATTGATTTATACATTAACTATTATCAGAGTGTGACACGGTTGCACAACTTTGGTGTCGGTGGTTTTCTCTAGTGATGACAGAAATCACTTGCTGGTGGTATGCATGTCTTTAAGTGATCATCTTCTGCTTCAGGGTGTATCATCTCCTCTTTTTTTTTCAAACTTGACATTAGTCATTTACTATTAATTCATTATAGTGCCTAACGTAAAAAAAAAATAAGAAATCATTTGAGGTGGGTGGTTCTTCTTTGGGATTTGGTCGAAGCTTTTAAATGGTACTGACTGGCAGTCTTTTGAGGGAGTGTTAGGTGATATGGTGTATTTCTATTTAGGCTTGTGTTTCTTTTATGCTTGATTAAACAAATATCTAAGCTGGAATACATTTTATTTTAGGTACATGTGCTGCTTTAGTACTAATGCTTGCTTT
The DNA here is from genome assembly GCA_022495995.1 of Adenophora triphylla var. japonica. NCBI lineage: Eukaryota > Viridiplantae > Streptophyta > Magnoliopsida > Asterales > Campanulaceae > Adenophora > Adenophora triphylla. The sequence goes on from JAFEMH010005989.1 coordinate 80,242, forward strand.
GGACCGCTTGAAGTAATCAGGGACACAATTTGGAAGGGGTTTATTGTTTATATGCTGTTTGTTTCAATATTCTTTCTTTTGTACTTATATATCCTGCTGTCTCTACCGTGGTTGTCAGTTTGCGTGATTTTCCAAAAGTATGAAGAGCCTCGTGTGGATCATTCTTAAATCCTTACCCTCTTTTCCGTGATGTTTTGAATAGCGTATGGGCATATCTTCATCAATTCTTTCGCATTTTGTACTGATACATGTTGTAGAATATTTGCTGATTGTCATGTCACTTAAAGCATTGGTTAGCTATCACTTGTTAAGGAATGGTTATGTTTTTAAGAAGGGTTCGTACTTTCTTTAAGCTTCGTACTGCTTCATTTGTCTGCTTCCATATGGAAGCCCACACATTGTTTTGGAAATAGTCTTTTCAGGGTCTGCAGTTTTGAATGGTTGAAGTTGTTGATAGCTGGTAGCGTTCTGTTCCAGGTTTGATTGTGTTCATGTTGATAGCACCCTTTGCTTCATGGTGGATCATCTCCTTTTTTTTTTTTCTTTTTTTTCCTTTACTTGACAGTAGTCATTTATTATTGATTCTGAGTAGTAATCGACAGCAGGAAACTACGGGATATGAACATATAGGCTAGGTAAAAAACTGAAAGAACAACAAGTGGATGACAAACTATTATGAAGACCCAGTAGATTGCAACTGAAAGAAATAGCTCTCTGTCAGCAGTTTTTATCTCTTCGTTTTCCGTACAAGTCAGTTTTTAAATTTCTTGGCCACACCAGAAAAATCCCCTTCTTTTAAGAAGTCATTAAATACTCCCTCCATCCCACAATAAGGTTACTAGTTGACTTTGCACGGAGATTAAGAAAAAGTGAATGTTGTGAGTATGGAAAGTAAATTAGGGGAGAGAAAGTTGATAGGAATAGTAAGTGGGTTTTTATTGTGAGTGTAGCAAGTGGGTTGGGTCCCATTTGCCATTTTTAGGAATAAAGTAACTAAGAACATTAATCTGGGGCATACCAAAAAGGATAGTAAGAACCTAACTCTGGGACGGAGGTGTACATTTTACTATCTATCTGTGTGCTAGCAATACTATAATTTGGAGATTAAGGCATTAATTTCTTTGTTTCTTAAATTGCCTAAAAGTCAGCCTCCATATCTTTTTAAAAAAATAGTTATAATTTCCTCCGTCCTTAGATTAATGTCCAAATTTCATTTTAGGGGTATTCTCAAAATGTTTACTTTTTATACTATTAAAGTAAATAGTGAGATGTATAAATATTTTGTAATCCTCTTTCTAAACTTTTAGTTTTGCAAGTATAAAATGACTAGTGAAAAATATTTGATAAAATACATTTAGGGACAAAGTTCTTTTTAAAGTAGACATTCATTTTGGGATGTGGGGTATTAATTATAATAAAACTAAGAAAGGATACTCAGTTTGGATCTGGTGTCTTTTATGCCTTTTCATTGTTGCTCCTCAAGTATGCTTGGGCTTTGAATGTAGGTAATTATACAAGAATACCTTTTCTTGATATAAGCTGCGTTCTGAAAGTAGGAAAATCCGTCACTTCCTTGATTTGTGGAAGTTAAACATGAAGCTCACCTGGTATGGTCAAGATGTGATCTGCTATAGGTTGGTTTCTTTGTTTTTTAATATGCCATAGGTGTTGATGATCAAGTCATTTTATGTATTCTTCTTTGTTTTAAAAATTTTGAATTTGGGTTCTTGATTACGTGAATTTGAATTGGAGTTGGTTCATGACATTCATGGTGATTTTTTTTTTTTGTTCAAGGTCCTTGATGCTTTGGTCTTTCATCTGTCATGTTTGTGATACGTCATCATACATATTATATTAGCAAATGAAGAAGAAAAGGGATGTTGTAGTGCATCTATCATGATTGTTCTGTCTATTTGTTATTAAGAATATTATGTTATGATAGTTTATGGTATTGTGAGCAGGCAACTCTTGTTAGACCATGTGATGTTTGGCCAGTGTGGGAAGAATCTCCTTGAATATTATTCCTGTGTTTGGAAGGTCAACTTTTCCCTTTCTAGTACGTGGGCATGAAGAAATTGTATTCTCTTGAACTTAAGATTATTTGACCTTAAGATTATATTTGATGATTATCGAGGTGTTGCCGTGTGACCTCGAGCTAACGGTTTCAAGTCCTGAAAGCAAGCACCCTCTTGCATTTATGCAGGGTTAGGTTGTGTTCAATTCCTGAAAGCAAGCAGCCTCATGCATTTAAGCAGGGTTAGGGTTTGTCTACATTTCACCAGTGGTGGGGACCCTTCCCCAGACCCTCACTACGCGGGAATGCTTTGGTGCCTTGGGCTGCCCTTTTTTTATTATCGAGCGGAAATAGTGGACAGCAAGTGTAGAAATCTGCTTGTTAGGTTGGGTGAAGATGTTTATTACAGATGGTCAGTCTAAGCTGGAACTGGAATGTCCTTTGTTTACTTAACTATTACTACCTCTGTACTTGTAGGTGTAAATCCTTTAAACAAAATAAAATCTCTGTACTTTTTGGACATTCAATTTGGGACGGAGTGAGTAATTTGGGACGGAGTGAGTATAGGGAAATGAAATCTTCTGTCCTTGGGGAAACTGAACAGCTCTGTTTTATTGTGTTGACCTGCATAACAGGAGGAGAGGGCTCTGTGTTTATGTAATTATCTTCATGGTTCATTAGATCCTTTATATGCAAGTTTATTTGGAATTGTGTGTGGCAAATGTGCACAAATGTTTGTTGATTTTACCTTGTTGTGTGTTGCATTTAGAATATAAAAGTTGGTAACTCTGCCTGTGTTGCACAGCCGGTCCCAAGCCCGGGTAAAGAGGAGGGCCAACTTATATAGATTATTCTATTTTCAAGAAAAATTTGTTTCAAAATAATGTCTTTTTTGTTACACATTTTATGCTTGCAAAAAATATCAAAGTGGTAGAGATTGCTCTAGGAAAAAATATTGTACTTTATCATTTAATCTTAATTGATCCGTTGGCAGTAGTTAGACACCTCTCTGTGATCCTATCCAGCTTGAACCAGATCAGTTAATATTTAGTGGTGTTCAAATATTATTTAGATGAAATCTTGAATTGATCATGGTAAAAACCCCAAGAATGGAAAAGCACATCATTTTTTACAATTATATTAAAAGTTGCATCAAAGGGGCTTAACTCAACAATAAGACAAATAACACTTGTCTCTCTCTCATAGTTTTAAAAGTTGTTTTTTTCTGGTTCCAAAAAAAAAACACATTTTAAATAAGTAATTATTCTTATATTTTAAAAAATAAACAATTTTTTAGCTACAAAATGCATAAGAATTCTCCATCCACAAAAAAGGTTAATTCGACAAATATAAGAGAAGTCAAAAAATATCTACCACTCAAGATACAACCAGTCGACATATTTGCACAACTTGACACGTATATAGTATAAAATGAATCAACCGTTACAGGTAGTAGTACGTTGCAGTTATGGAGAAGACATCCAAACTCGAAATTATCCCAGGTCTTGGCATATGCTTTATAGCCTACTCCCTCTGTCCCATAAGTCTTAAGAAAACTTTCTATTTTGGGCGTCCCATAACTCTTAAGAAATTTACTATTCCCTCCACTCATTCTCTCTCCTACATTATTTTAATACTCACAACACATTATAATTTACTATTCCCTCCACTCATTCTCTCTCCTATTTAATTTTTCACACTCACAACACTTCTTCCACTCATTCTCTCTCCTAATACTATAATAATATTCCTTAATTCCCGTGCCAAATGGAATCTTCCTAAGCTCTATGGGACGGAGGGAGTATATTCCAACAAACTCCTCTTCGTACCAAATTTTGGGACGCCCAAATGCTACTTCAAATAACACTTGGTCACTGCCATACAAAAGACATTCAAAAAAGGGGTTTCATGCAATACTACGATTTTAATTATGCAATCAAATTAAATATATGCACAATCAATTAGATAAATATTCTCATTATTATGGTTTTTACCATAGTAATACGATTTTTATTAGAGAATTGAAATTCAACCCCTTACAGTTAATACCCCTGCAGTACTAAGTTCATAAAAATAAATTAAACATTGAACATCAAACACATCACCAATATTCCTGTTCTACCCTTTTAAATTCCCAAATAAACACCCACCTCAATTAATAAAACATACCCATACACCCGCACACTCATTTAACGCAAAAAAGAAAAGAACATCGGGAGCACATAGAGAGAGAGAGAGAGAAGATTAAAAAATCAATTACCTTATATGCATAATGTTCGGATAAGAGTTGGGGAACAATTTCAAAATGTTGACCACCAATGGTTGAACAATTTCACAACGTTTGGCTAGTGATATATGAACAACCTTTAAATTTTCTTTAGTTTTTGAACAACCTTTAATTTCAAAATGTTTGACCACCAATGGTTGTACAATTTCACAACGTTTGGCTAGTGATATTTGAACAACCTTTAAATTTTCTTTAGTTTTTGGCCGGACAATGTGAATATGTTCGGTCGATAGTCAACAAACATTACAAATATGTTGGGACATTACTAACCGAACCAGTTACAAGGATTTACTAAAAAGCTAAAAAGAAAAAACAATGTAAAAACGCTTAGAGCGTTCAAAACACTTACATTTACGTTTAGGTCAGATGTTCTTCATTCATGCTTGATCTTTCAACACGATAAAGTAAACTTGAGGAGAAAATTTTGCAGGTGAAAATTTAATATGTAGATGGAAAAAGAATTTAATGTTTCGGGTGTATTTAGTAGATAGGTAAATAATTTTGAAGATTTTAAATTACGGGTTTACAACATCCAGTGTATAACACTGACGATTAGTATGATCGTTTCTGAACGGAATAATCTGTGATGGGCCGAGCCCAACGTTTACTACGGGCCTGGGGCCCAATAGGCCCATCAAAGGACCAACCACAAAGAATCAGATCAAAGCCTTGGGCCATAGCCCGTCCAACATTGGTTGGCGATGCGTCGCAGCTGGCGACCAAGCCCATCCAAACGACGAGCTATCACACCATTAATGGAAGGGCTAACTTCTAGCCCGTCGACACACCAAGAAGAGATCGTCGACGATGAGCTAAGTCCATCTAACGACGAGCCTTCCTTCGACACCAACTGGCACTCGTCCAAGAGTGAGCGTCGTCATTGAGCGACTAACCCTCTCTCGTCGAGACATACCTCAAGGAGACGATCCAACTGGACGTACAGCTCCAGGTCGTCTCTTCAATTAAGCTTCCTCAACAAGCTTGGTTAATTAGCTAATTTGGGATAATGTCAGACCTGCTACAGTGCCTTGTTTCATGTGCAATCATGCAATCATTAATAACTACAAAAGGTACGCGGGTTGACTTTCCCTTATAAGGCAAGCTGCTTATCAATGTCGAAGGCTGCCGGTGTCCTTACATAGACGGACCAATCCCGGCGTGACACGTGTACACCTAGGAGACAGAGCTGATCTAACGGTTGGAAACCATCCGATCCAGCGGCTATGGTGAAAACCCTAACATCACTATTCCTACTATAAATAAGAGAGTATCAACGTGGACAAAGGTAATGCATTGTGCATATTCATATACGTGACACATATCATATTAGTACACCATTTTTCAGCCCATTATCTTACTCTCACGCCGGAGGAAGCTTGCTTGGAAGACCCCGGCCAGTTTCGCCCTTGTTTCTTGTCTTTGTGCGAGATCCATAGCTAGCTCATTCATTCTTGGACACAGAGGCTGAGCCCACACGCTTTCTGCGCGATCGAGATTGGTTCCATTGCCGGGAAACGTGTTAGTGATCTCCGATAGAAGGAATACGGCCGGAAGAGTTTGAAAAATGGTGTCGGATGGCCATACGGCCCGGCAAGTCTACGACGGATGAGGGCGTACCACCTCGGCAAGAAAATCCCGAGCCACCCTCACCACCTAGGAACCCTAACTTAAGGGTTACCGGTCACAGGATGGTTGACGATACGAGGCCTTCAAACGGCCGGGAGAAGAGAGAAAAGGCCTGGCTGAGCGCCGGAGGAGACCTCCACTGGAAAGGAGGCCTGAGACGGCGGCAAGATATGCAGGAGGTCCCTCTAACCTTAATCTCGACAGAGCGGCTTTTCTCGTCGAAAGAGCCAACGCCCTCAAAGAGTTTTTGCAAATCCAAGACGAGCTCATTCGTATGGCCGCTCCTCAAGCTCCCCGGGCATCCCACCAAACAATCTCGTCGGGAAGGAGGAGAAGAAACCGGAGAGAGAATGCGGCCGTCGCGAAGGGGCGCCACCGAGAATGAGCGTGTTGTACCACGGCTTGACTGGGGATCACATTAACGAGAGGCGGAGCCAAGGAGCACCATCGCGGCAACGACGGCCAGGAAGCGGACACTCGTAGAGCGTTAGTCGTCGAGAATCCTGAAGCAAATCAAAATCAAATTGTCAGTGGTCGTCTGAGACTCCGTCATTAAGAAATGAACAAGCGCGAGCCAAAGAGAGAGAACTCGTACCCCACCTCGTCATGAACAAGAAATGTCAAGATCTTATAGGCCGTCTCCCCCTCCTAGCTACGGGAGCGATCCATCTCTCGACGACCCGCCCCAGCGTAGTGAGGCAACGGTCTGCTGCAGGTTGGCAGGGGGCCCCGTCGAGATAGGATTCCCCGCGCCGTCCCGGCGGGAGGGGTAGATATGAGAGAGTTCTTGAGGTGAGACGCCAAGTGGAAGAAGCGGCGAGCAAAGAAAGAAAACGGACGGCGGCGACTCGATGACGACGGTGGCACTATGAATCCCCTTGCACCCTGGATGTTGGAAACAGGACCCCCAGAACCGGGCTTTAACCTACCCAAACTTAAACCATACGACGGCTCCACCAGTGCCATCGACCACATGCAACACCTTGAGGCACAAATGTACGTAGTGGCAAGAGCTTCAGGCCACGACGACATCGTATGCAAAGCTCTTCTGAGCACGGCTGGTCGCCAACGGCTACGAGGTGGTTTAGAAGCTTGCCCAAGGGAGTATCGAATCATGGAAGCAGATGAGAAAGAAGTTTTTGGGAAGATTTGCTACGGCGGGAGAACGTCGTAAGACTGTCAACGACCTTAGCAACATATCCCAAGGAGCCACTGAAAGCTCGATGAGCTACTTCAAGAGATTCAAGAAACTGGTAGATCAGATTGATGAAGACCTAACGCAGACAGGAAATCATAAATTGCTTACGGCACGGTGTCATTTCCCCCACTCTAGACTACGAGCTTCAAGTCCACCCGGCCGAGTCCCGCAAAGACCTCTATGCCAAGGCGTACGCCGTCGCCGAGGCTGAAGAAAGAAAGTTGCAAAGAGAGGGAAAGGCCGTCGACGAGGTTGAGGCGACAAAATCTAGGAAAGATAAGGTCGGAGATAAAGGAAAAAACAAAGTGAAAGCAGAAAAGTCCGGAGTCGTACACTCCACTCACTTGTCTAGAGCAGAAATTTTGAGCAACGTTGATTTTGGCCCGGCGCCGAAGATGAATCCCAACGGGAAGGGAAAGAAAAACATGAACAAGTATTGCAAATATCACAGGGATAAAGGACATGATACTGAGGAATGTTTCGGCTTGAAAAGATTATTCAAAGATGGATCGACGACGGACGACTTGGAGAATATGTAAGGAAGGATCGTCGGGCGGCCAACACCCGGCTGCTAACGACGACCCCCGCAGAGGAATCCAAGGATGGTGTTAGTAATCTACGAGGAGACGAGCAAGAATCAGATTAAGAGTGCCATCTACCATCTGAAGAAGGCCCCACATGTCCCACAAAAGTCAGAAACTCTAAACGACGTGATTAGTTTCTTTCCCTACGAGCTTCCAGCCAACCCATTAGCTCGTCAACAAACTCTAGTCATACCTGGCTTCATCGATAACTGTGAATCAAGGAGAATTTTGATCGACACGGGAGCGGCCAAGGACATCTTGTTTCTGACGTCTACCGAGAGAATGGAGTCTGCACGATAGCCGCCTAAGTCCTTACTTAGGTCGTCTAGAAGGATTCACCAATCACCGGGTAGACGCGAAAGGCCAGATCGATCTTCCAGTCGACATTGGGGAACACCCATTGAGAACAATCAAAACGGTGACTTTCATTATGATCGACGTCGTCAGTGACTACCATGCAATCCTTGGCCAACCGGGTCAAGCCGCTTTGGGGATCGTCGCCTCAGTTCCCCATCAACGAGTCAAATTTCATTCCCGTGCCGGAGTAGGATGTGTGTTAGGGACGGCTCCAGAATTCCTTGAGCATGTATTGAAGGCAAAACGGACCATTGAAATCAACGATCCAGATCACAGCGTGAAGCTCTCTAAATCCGTCAAGCAAACGACGACTTCGTATGCGGCATCTCGACGATCGAAGTGCATGACGACCCGGGATTGAGGAAATATTCATGGACGACCAAGCTGCAAAGCCACAACTTTTGGTCGCCCAAGAATCGGGGGCCGAGCTGGATAAATTGATCGACGACGAGGTACCAGATCTGACGCCTGAAGCAAGAAGGAAAATTAAAGAGATCGTCATTGAATCCATGGACTTTAGGGACGACGCCCCACGAGATGAAGCCGGCCGACGAGCTAATTGAGCTGGTCATTAACCACTAGCTATCCGGAGCGAGAAAATCAAACTAGGGTCTCGGTTAAGCGCGAGGAGAGGAAGAGATAATCTCCTACTCAAACAGAACCTCGACGTTTTTGCACGGAAAGTGGAAGACATGAAGGGAATTAGAGAGGACGTGGCGGTTCATAAGCTTGGGGTGAACCCCACCATGAAATTGAGCAAAGGTGTCGAGTTTTTCGGTGAAAAAGAGATTGCTATAAAGCGAGGAGATTGAAAAATTGCGAGTCTTTGGGATTATTGTGAACGCTGGGTTCACAACTTGGTTAGCCCAATGTGGTTCTTGTAAAAGCCAAATGGGAAGTGGAGATTATGTGTTGACTTTACCGATCTAAACTGGCGTGCCCCAAGGACAGTTACCCCTTGCCAAGAATCGACAAGCTCGTCGACTGCTGTGGCGGCCATTCAACTTTGAGCTTTCTTGATGCCTACTCCGGCTATCACCAAATCAAGATGGCCGAGGAAGATATCCCAAAGACGGCTTTTCAGGCGGCAGGGGGAACTTACTGTTATACGAAGATGCCTTTTGGGCTTAAGAACGCCGGTGCCACTTACCGAAGAATGATAAACAAGGTATTCAAAGACCGGATCGGAGACAACTTGGGCGTATGTTGATGACATGGTCGTCAAGAGTAGAAAGAGAAAGCATGTCAACGACCTACGGCAAACTTTCTCCAACCTCAGGAGCAAATGATATGGTCCTCGGCCCGACTAAATGCGTCTTTGGTGTTACGGCGGGGAAAGTTTCTAGGATTCATGCTCTCTCAGCGGGGAATCGAAGCCAATCCTGAGAAAATAAAGGCTTTGATAGACATGGCCGAACCTACGAGCATCAAGGAGGTTCAGCGTTTAAATGGTCGAGTAGCAGCCCTAGGTCGTTTTATTGCCAAGTCTGCTGAGAGGTCACTTCCATTTTTTAAAGCTCTCCGAGGGGCAAAGGACTTCAAATGGACGGATGAATGTTCTCAGTCGTTTAAACAGCTGAAAGAGTATCTTGGCTCCCCACCACTCCTACAAAGCCCCGTAGCGGGGGAAGACCTCTACGTCTATCTCTCGGCGAGTGACAAGTCCGTCGCCGCCGTATTGGTCAGGGAGGAAGGTGGAACACAGAGGCCAGTCTACTATGTCAGCAAGGCTCTATCGGATGTGGAAACTCGTTATTTTAACGCAGAGAAGATCGCTTACGCTCTTGTAATTACAGCACGAAAGCTACGAGCATACTTCTCTGCTCACCCCATCGTCGTTTACACGGATGCCCCCCTGCGTAAGATCTTGCACCGTCCTGAAAGCTCTGGTCGTTTACTCAACTGGAGTATTGAGCTGACTGAGTTTGATATCGAATATAGGACGAGCAAGACCTACACACAATCTTTAGCGAGACTTCCTGGTTGAAACATCGTTCAAATGTTGCCGCGACCAAAGACCTCGGAAAAATGACAAGGGCAAGGAGTCAACGACAAACCGGAGGAGTTGGTTTTGCCGTAGGTTCTTTGGAAGATTTATTCGAGACGGGTCGGCTACTAGAAATACGGCGGGCGGGGATCGTTCTTGTCGAGCCCGAAAGTGGAACGATATTTGAAGAGGTATTGAGGTTCAAGTTTCAAGCATCTAACAATCAGGCAGAGTACGAAGCGCTCGTAGCAGCCATCGAATACGCCAAGTGTTTTGGAGCTACCAAAATCGCAGCATTTTGTGATTCCCAGTTAATAGTGAATCAGAGTACGTGGAGAATATCGGGTCGTCGATTCTACACTACGAAGTACCATTCGTTGGTCGGAGAGTTGATCCGGGGTTAGAATTTTGGGCCATACGAGAGGATAGCTCGAGAAAATAACGAACACGCCGACACTGCTCTCCAAGCTAGCTACGGACCCAACTCCCGGAGGAGGAGCACGGCCATCACCTAGCCTACTTGGAACAACCGGCCTACGATCGAGTAAAGGTAATGTGCAACGCCGAAGGTCCAATCTTTGGATAGGCAGTGAAAAATTTTCATTGAACGGAATGAGTTGCCGACGGACGAGGTTTTGGCAAGGCAAATCGAGAAAGTCCCAGTTACGGTCGTAGAGGAGAGCTTTACCGACGATCCATTACCGGACCATTATTGAAGTGCGTCCACCCCGACAAGGTCGTTCAATTCTTGTTCGAGGTACACCAAGGAGAATGCGGGGGCCACCACAGGGCCCGAACGTTGGGCCGATAAGATCATTACCGTGGGATACTGCGGCCCCACCTCCGTGAAGACGCCAAGCAGTTTGTGAAAAAGTGTGATACACTGCCGGCGTTTCGCCGAGCCTCCCCCGAACTACCAACGGCCGAGCAAACCCTGTCATGGCCGCTTGGCCGTTTGATATGTGGGGTGTTGACTGATTGGGCCTTTTCCACCGGCGAGGAGGAGTCAAGTATGTAATCGTGGCGGTTGACTATTTTTCGAAGTGGGTGGAGGCGAGGCCTTGAACAAAATCATGAAAACAACGCCACTAGCTTCATCCATGATTCGATATGGTGTCGCTTCGGAATCCCAAGGGTGATCGTTTGAGATAATGGCCTGCGGTTTTCGAGAAAATTCGAGCAAGAGTTGAACGAGAATGGGTGTCAAACACTCCAAGTCGTCGGTTGCCTATCCCCGAGGCAACGGGCGAAGTGAAGCGGCAAACAAGCTCGTCTTATCTGCTTTATGTAAAAATCTGGAAGGAAAGGATACAAGATGGTTGGACGGACTACCCTCGGCTCTGGCCGTCCGCACAACCTGACCACCAGAAGCCCACGGGGAAACCCCATTGCTTTGGCCTACGGCTCGGAGGCCGTGGCTCCCGCCGAGCTTTGCCAACAGACCGAGTTGCTCTCTACGACGTCGAAAGAATATCCATAACCGACGAGGTCGATCTAGACCTCGTAGACGAGCGAAGATTGGATGCCCAACTAAGGATGGAGAATTACAAAAAGAAAACCAAGGCTTATCATGACAAGAAGGTGAAGAAAAGATTCTTTAAAGTCGGCGACTATGTGCTCAGAAAGATCGAAGCAACGGGACTCAAAGCCCGTCAAAACAAACTCTCCCCCAATTGGGAAGGACCATACATTGTCACAAGTGTGGTCAGGGAGGGAACCTACCGCCTAGCTAAGCCGAACGGTGAGAATCTCAAGCATCCATGGCACGCCAATCATCTTACGAAATATTACTTTTGATCGTCGTCAATCAACACTCAGCGCCCTCAGGGCACCCCTTTTGTGGTTCTTAGTTTAAACTTTTGATTGTCATTTTATGAAAAGTCTTTGATCGTATGTAATTTTGAAAGTCTAAGGGATAATCTATAAATCCCAAGAGTCGTCGAAAGTGAATGGGTTGTCAATACGCTGTTATTAATCAGAAATTACCAATGGAAGCTCACCACTTCGCCGAACCTCGTTCATTGCAAATCAAGCCTAGGGCGGTTGAAGCCTGACTTCGACCCCTACAACTAACTACTTTGATCAAGTATAAAAATCAGTCGTAGCAAAGACTTCGACACTTACACTCACTTTAGCCAAGTATAAAGGTTAGACGAAGCCAGACTTCGTCGAACGCTATAACGGAGTAAGACGACTCGTCCATAGAATCTTGTCTACGAGCAAGAAACCTATGAACCTTCGTACTATTCCTACGAGCCATTGAGAAGTTGAGAAAGTACAAGTTTGAAAGGGCGTCGACCACATTAGGACGACCCAAGTTCTGGTCGTCACTAACGACGACCAATCGCGCTTGTCCTCAAACTTACTCGTTCAAAACAAGTTATCACATGCTATCTACGTTAACACAGATTAACTAACAGAAAACAAAGGCATTGAATAACTTAAACATAACGCAAACATTGTACGTACGACCCCCTCTAAACAACGAGGAAACAGGTCGACTACGTTACGAAAACTAAAAATTGTTTTGAGACGATGTTTGGGAACCACAACCAAATAAAATGAAACATTGTTTAAGACAACCGAATCAAATGGGGACATTGTTTGAAACATTACAAAACATCTCAAAAAATCAATCACTGGGGGTCGACACCGCCGACGTTTGAAGGAGCTGCATCAGGGTCAGGGCCGTCTTCAATAAAGTACTTGTAATATGCGTCGAAGTTACCCGGGACGACGGCAGGGATAGGCCGCTCGTCTTTTCCGGCTTTGGCGTCGTCCTCCCTTATGATGAGAAAATCATTGGCGGTATAGGGGACGAGGGGATGGGTAGCGTGCTTCGTCGTCGTGAGCCTCCTCCGTGCGAAAGGTCGGCCAACTTCCGGACGGAGAGAGAAGGTCTTTTATTGCGGGGTCTAGCGAAGCGCTGGCCGTGTGTTTAGCCCCGTCCTTGAAGAACCCGCTCGCATGCTTGGTGACCGATTGAAGACACTCGGCGCTCTTCTTGAAGTCGTCGACGGCATCGAAGCTGGCTTAGGCCGGCTCGGCATCACGGCTCGTCTTCATCGCTTCAATCGGGCGTCGACTTGAAGCCGGTTCTCAAGCGCGAAGACCGTCGAGAGCACCTTCGAGTCGGCCTCGGCTTTGGTTTTCCCTTCCTTCAAGGCATTCTATCTCCTTAAGAAGGTTATCCTTTTCATTAACCAAAAGCTCATGGGCAAGAGTGAGCTCGCCGACATTGGTCTCTGCCTCCTTCAGTTTTTGCTCAGGCGTCCCCTTATCACCGACGGCCTTCATCAGCTGCTCGTTGCCCCGAAGCTCGGCATGAAGATATTCCCTATAGCCCGACGTCATGGCGTCCATCATCGACGATAAGCTGCAGCCGGTTAAATTATTAGCACAAGTATAAAGAGACGGAGAAAAACATAAACTTTAATTCGAAGTACCTCGATGCTGGATTAGCCACTAGACGGGCATGAAAGGTTTCGGGGGTAAGATTGGCCTCCTTCATCCTACGGGTCAACTCAACATCCCGTCCACGCCTTGTCAGAGCCGTCCCCAGCAAGAGCGCATTGCCGTTCCTCTGCAGATAAGGGATCCCAGTTATATGAGAGGCCTTGGCAATAGAGGTCGCCATCTCTTTGGCCTTGGCCTTAGATAAGACCGCTGTAGACGAGCCTGGAGCATCGGCCCTTGGAGTTGACGGGTCCAACGTCTTTGGGAGGGTCAACGAAATGACTTTTTCTCTTTTGGAGGCACGAGCGTCGACCTCGCGGAGCTCGGGGTTTGAATCGTGCTCTCCACTTCAATACGCTCGGCCTCGTCGGCAATGGCCATCTGAGCCCCAGCGGCTTCCATACTTGGATCAATCTCCATACCTATTGCTCTCTCGGGTGCATCAACGACGGCTGGCGGCCTCCGGTGTTCGTCCTTCAACGACGGGCTCCCTCTCGATCATTGGGATAGCACCCGGCGGGGGTCTTTGGGAGTTGCTCATTCCTCGTCGTCTGCTTCTCTTGACGATCGAGTATGGCACGGAGTCGCAGCCACTCTCCTTCTTTTTGGTGCCCCTGTCACTAGCTCGATGGCTCCATCCATTATCCTTTTTCAATTTTGTCCACGTCGTCTTGGGTAAGAAGCTGCATAACGACCAAGTAAAAAGGTTAGTTTGTATTCACGACGAGACAAGAGAATATTAAAATTGAAAAGATAGCGGGAGTCCAGGCCCATTCATTTCAAGGTTTTCACAACTTTCTTCAAGACGACCGGTTCGTGCGTCGTCGCACGGTTCAAACAATTATCTTTAAAAACAAACTCTGGTGGACGGCCGGTCGGGATAGCGGGCATCCAAGTCAATCTTCACTAAAGGCTCGGGCCACATAGACGGCTTAGACATCATGCCGGCTCGGATGTATCTCCATTGTGAGGCCTCTATGTCTTTGTACGAGACCCGTCCAAGGTCTAACAAATTGTCAATCTTTCCTTTCGGCTCGTCGGCCCACGGAGCTTGAAAGGCATGCCTATCGGCCGATCGGGTACGTTGCCCTGGAAAAGGAAACCGCCATCCCTACTCGACTTTCCACCGAGAATCAAATGGTTCTCCCATCCGTACACCTTATTCGGAATATCCAAGAAAAATTCCTTGCGTTTTTAATCGAAGATACACTCACGGTGGACTTCCCTTTGGAGGTATTCCGAGCCGTTTGGTAGTATCGACGGAATACTTTATTGCATGGCTCGTAGCCAAGGAATCTGCAGACGATGGCAAAGCCACACAGGATTCTGACGGTGTTGGCACTAAGTTCCATGGGCATACAAGCGGAGTCCTCCAGGAACTCATTGATGAAAGGATCCAAAGGCAATCTCAGGCCGAACTCAAAGTGTTTATAGAAGAAGCCCACCTTCTCACTTCTTTGGTCACTAAGGATTGACGACGGGGTTCGTACTCCGCCAAACTGAGATGCTCCAACTTGAAGGTCGAAGCTTGAACCCTAAACGATCCTCGTAGGGCGTCGATCATTTGCTTTCCGACGTCCTGTTTCCTGAGCTCGATCTTAGGCACGGCCCATTTTCCTCTTGCCCCACCTCCAAACTCATCGTCGTTTGATCCAACTTGTACAAATGTATGATAGGCTAAAGCTGCCTGTTTGCCCCTTGCACTTGTGCTCGGCTCGTTGGCCACGGGGCCGGCACATTGGGGGCGCCCGTCGTGATCCATCTCTACAAAACAAGGGGGTAAAAGAGGGGAATCAGTCCTAACATCCGTAGGCAACGACCTACCTAGTGGCGACCTAGATTCCCCTATGACCAAAGCCCTAGTTGAATCACGACGGGACAAAGAATAGTGGGTCCTAATATGGGTGGGCAGATCGTTCATGGACCGGAAGGGAACTACCCTTGGGTCACCATCCTCAAAATCCCCTAGAATCTCTCCCTCTGGGAACCCCAAGGGCTCATTCTCAAAGTTGAACTTCTCCAGGATTGAAGAACACTCAGATAAAGGAATTTCCCTCCAAATCCCCTTAGCACACTTATAAACCCTTTGATTCAACCCAAAGCCAAACTTGACACCTCTCTCGAAACTGATGGTCCTTGGTCCCATTTGACTAACCTCTACAAACCCAATGAAAAAACCCAGAAAATGAAGAACAGATGAAGATGTTACCTGGTAATGGATTGGGAGATGCTCTTTCCGATGAGTTTTCCGGCGGAAGTTCGAAGAAATCCCTTATCCAGGCGCCTAGATACCTCACAGACGGAGTTGCCAGAATGATTACGGTTGCCGGAGACGGTGATCCTTGTTGCCGGAATTTTTTCTTACGGTGGCCGGAAATCGCCTCTCTTACGTTGCTCTCACTGATCAAGGTTTTGGAAAGTTTGAAATGATGAAGAAAGAAAGCTTTTATATGTGAAGAAGATGGAGGGTTTATACTTGGGAACCCAAACAGCGGAATGATGAGGGGCATTAAATACCCTCTACAATTTTCGAGGCGAATGTCCCCTCAAAGGACACGTGTCAACCAAGGAAGAAATCCCGACCATCCACGTCATTAATGCGACGTCACCGTATTTCAAAATTCAAATTGACGGTCGTACGGATTGCTTTGGAGGGAAAATAACAACTCCTGGCTCGTCGAGGCGGCCCATGAGGTTAGGGAGCCAGCTGAACGGAATAATGCGTGATGGGCCGAGCCCAGCGTTTACTACGAGCACAGGGGCCCGATAGGCCCGTGAAGGACCAACCACAAAGAATCGGATCGAAGCCTTGGGCCATGCCCGTCCAACATTGGTTGGCGATCGTCGCGGCGAGCGACCAAGCCCGTCCAAACGACGAGCTATCACACCATTAATGGAAGGGCTAACTTCTGGCAGTCGACACACCAAGAAGAGATCGTCGACGATGAGCTAGGTCCATCTTACGACGAGCCTTCCTTCGACGCCAACCGTCGCTCGTCCAAGTGAGCGTCGTCATCAACGACTAACCCTCTCTCGTCGAGACATACCTCGGAGACGATCCAACCGGACGTACGGCTCCAGGTTGTCTCTTCAATTAAGCTTCCTCAACAAGCTTGGTTAATTAGCTAATTTGGGATAATGTCGGACTCATCTGATTGCCTTGTTTCGTATCGATCATGCAATGATAACTACAAAAGATACAGCGAGTTGACTTTCCCTTATAAGACAAGCCTTGGCTTATCAATGTCAGAAGCTGCGGTGTCACTTACATAGCAGACCAATCCCGGCGTGACACGTGTGCACTAGGAGGCAGAGTGGTCCGATCTAACGGTTGGAAACCATCCGATCCAACGGCTATGGTGAAAACCTAACCTCACTATTCCTACTATAAATAAGAGAGTATCAAATACTGGGACGAAAGGTAATGCATTGTGCATATTCACATACGTGAGACATATCATATTATTACACCACTTTTCACCCCATTATCTTGCTCTCACGCGGAGGAGCTTGCTTAGGAAGACCCCCGCGCGGTTTCACCCTTGTTTCTTATCTTTGTGCGAATCCCATGGCTAGCTCGTTCACGAAATTTGGACATAAGGAAGCTGAGCACACGGCTCTGCGCGATCAGAAACTAATGTTACACCAAAATGAGGAGAAATTTTTAAATCCCTAATTAGCTAAAATTTATATTTTTAAAGTAGGGAAAATAAGTCAAAGGACTTGTGTTCAAGCGGCATATTAAGCAGGTTTAAGTCTCTCAGTTTTAGAGGTATTGAGTTTAATATCTCATGCTGGCTATAATTGATATTAGGTGATTCGAAATTAAAAAAAAAAAAAAAAAAAAAAAAAAAAAAAGGAAAAATAAGTGAAAGGAACAAAAACGAAAATGACACAACAGTGGACCAGATCCGGTTAAACCGGTTGGACACATATAGCATCATCAACAATCCACTCTTTGCGTAGGCCCAAAAATCTTGCAATAGATCCCTTTTGCAAAGATAAAAACTAACCTTAAAATTAATTTAGCTTTTAAAAAAAAAAAAAAAAAAAAAAAAAAAAAACTAACTTATTAACATACAATGAATGAATGATATTAGGGATACAAAATTTGGTCACAAAAAATTGGGTATTGTTTTGGTCAAATTCAAGCAATATAACTTTGAGAATGAGAATTGGGCATCATGGAATATGATAATATCAATTCAAAATGTAGAGACAAAGGAATTAAGGAGGTAAGCTCTTGAACAACTTGTTCGCCGGCATAAAACCTCGAAACAATGAAATTTTAATGGTGATTTTAATTAGAATATGCAGCATCCATAATCGATACCACCAATAAAATATGGTCTTATCATTTTTTGTATCCAACATTTTGTAAATATTTTCTTTAGCATTGCTAATTTGAAGGGGGCGGGGAAGATGAATTAAATATCTTACTAAAGATCAATCATAATTGAGAAAATAGTAAATAAGCCTGAATTAAATCCATATATTTGGAGATTTGTGTATTAGTACGAAGCATACAGCTGTACATTGTGCACTAAATATTGTACATTAGCTTTCCCAAAAAAAAAAACTTGTACAAACAAAAGAGAGTCAATTATGAGTATGTCAAAAATTCATTAAGCTCAACATTAGCTTATTAGCTATACAATAATTAGGGTCAAATTTTCATTTCTCCCCCTTTCACATTGTAGATTTTCCACTTTTGCCAGTAATATTTACATCACCGTTATCTCAACCATTTATCAACTAAATATCCTCACCAATTGACCTGCTTAGGGTTCAATTGGTTATGGGGTTCATAGAGCGTGATTTGAACCCCTAATTAAGACCGCATTATTCGGACTCAAAAGCTATCCGATTCATGTAGAAAGAAAAAGGACTAGTAGCCACCAATCGGAGAAGACTCGCCGTAGTAATCGGAAATACCGGTAGCAGCCCATAATCTCTCATTAAAATCGTCTTGCAAATCGTCGGGTATAAAGGGTGTCCGGCAAAGCGGGCAAGTCTTCTGGTCGTGATCCATCCACCGATCAACGCAGGTCCGGTGAAAAATGTGGCGGCAATTAGTCAAAGTGCGGATCTCGTCGGAGTGTTCGAATTCGTAAAGACAGACAGCGCAGGACTCAGGAGGGTTGATGAGGTCGGAGAATTTGACAACGGGGAGGAGTTCGCGGATGAGGACGGCGGAGACGGAGGGGTGGGGGTCGTGGTGGTGGGTGTGTGAAACGGGTCGAGTGGAGTAGGAGAAATCGGGTTCGAGGAAATCGGGGAGGCCGATGGTTCGGAAGAATGAGGAGATGAGCTTGCGGAAGAGGCCGAGGAAGGTGAGGAAGTGAAGGAAGAGCTTGGGGAGGATGAGGTCTGAGTAACCCACTGGGAATCCCATTATCAATTGATAGAGAGAGAAAGCTAGAGAGAGAGAGAGAGAGATGAATTGAAATAAATAACGAAGAAATATGGAAAGAAAATGAAGATTGTGTGGGTTTATATAGATAGGAAGGACTACGTGTGAAGGTGAAACAGAGTTGGTGAAAGAGAGAGCTGGTTGGGTTGGGTTGGTTCACCTAATGCATTCATAAAATTCACAATGTAAAAAATAAAATAAATATTTTCTACTGTTTTTAATTTTTAATGTGAATAAATATTTTTATATGTTTCAAAATATTACTCCCTCCGTCCCATACCTACATGCACACTTTCCATTTTGGACGTCCTAAATCTACGTGCACATTTCCTAAAATGGAAATGAATCTTTACTATTCTCTCTCTCCTACATTATTTTAATACTCACAACACCATTATAATTTACTATTCCCTCCACTCATTCTCTCTCCTATTTTATTTCACACTCACAACACTTTCAATATAATACTCTCCTTAATTTACGTGAAAAGTCAAACCGAGCACATAGGTCCGAGACGGAGGGAGTATATTTTTGTATGTAATATTCAATATTTTACATTAGATTAAGTACAAAAATATTTAATATTTTGTGATAATTGTTTTATATTACTTGTATATTATTAATGCTAGACTGCTAGTGCTAGACTGCTAGTGCTATGCTGCAACAAATAATTGGTCCAAATTCCCAACTTACTATTTTCTTATTTTATCTGTGTTGAAAATAAAATTTTGCTTAGTCTTTTTTTTTAAATGATAAATAATGAATAAAATAAACTAATACTCTCTACTTAAATATACTACTGTAATATATGAATAGTGAATGGAAAATATATTCAACCCATTTGCAATATTTTTTAATAATTATACAAATTTAAAGTAAAAATATTATTCTGAAGTTGTATTTTTAAAGGTTATTATTTATTATATTTAAAGTTATGTAATGATTAGTAACATTTTATAGTTATTTGGATAAAATTTAATCAAATTGACTACTCCCTCCGTCCCATTACAAACCACAAACTTTCCTTTTTGGTCGTCCCATTACAAACCACAAACTTCCTAAAATGGAAAGGAATCTTTACTATTCCCTCCACTCATTCTCTCTCCTACATTATTTTAATACTCACAACACCATTATAATTCACTATTCTCTCCACTATAATTCACTTTTCCTTAATTCTCGTGTCTACAGTAAATTTCCTCTTACTAATGGGACGGAGGGAGTATATAAAAGTTAAGGTGCATATAATTATATTAAATTAGTCATCATAAAATGTTATAATCATCTGGATATTGATGATTTAGATTAAAAAATTACAAATATTTTTATATAAATGACAGTTAATAATTAACTATATACTCCCTTCGTCCCAATAAAAGTTTCACCAATTTTTTAAAAGGACGTCCCATTAGAAGCTTCATCTTTCCTAAAATGACAAAAAATCTTTACTATTCCACTCACTCATTCTCTCTCCTATTTCACTTATATACTCACAACACTTTTCAAATTTAGTATTACCTCCACTCATTCTTTCTCCTATTTTATTATTACACTCACAACATTTTTCCTACTTACCAATTTCCTTAATTGTGTGTCCACCCCAAAGGGTGAAGTTATTATTGGGGCGGAAGGAGTATAGGTTATTATTTCATAGTCTTTTAAATTTTTAAATACAACTGTGCAATGTTTTGTTGGGATCGGGTCCTAATAGGTTTATTGGATACAAAAAAGTTAAGGTTCACATTTAGAGTGCTTTAGTTAGTTAAATTGCCTAAATTTAAATCAAAGACAACGTGGGATCAAAGATAGGTCTTTATCAACTTAGAGCAACTTAAAATGTTTCTTATGGCATAATGATAAACGCAAGGACGGATCTAGCCTTTTTGAGCTCACCTCAAAATTTTTTATTTACCTAATTCACCCACTATATATGTAACTTTTTTTTTATATATAAAGTTATTTTTCACTGTTATTATTGTTTACAATCTTTTTTTAAATATCAAGCTCACGCGATTTCAAAATTCTGAATTCGCGCCTGAATAAACGGGACAATCGGGATTAAAGCATATTCACACTGTTGAATATTGGATCCTAGCTCAGATGATAAAAACCAATAGTACAAATAATTCATATTTAAAAATCCTTTTTTTTTTTTTTTTTTTGAGATATTTATAACTAAAAATGAAGAAGCAAATAAGTGAGAATTAAAGGGGAGTACCTAATTGCATGTGCATTGTTCTTGATGTTTTTGGTTTGTCCTTCAAATTTTCTTGGATGTGGCCCTAGAGTTTTAATTCGCAAGATAAAGGCAGAACATCTCTTGCACTACACATGCAGTTACTTGATGCATGTACCATTGTCCTTGATGCATGCACCATTTCCATATATGAATTCCAAGTTTCAACTTAATTCTATCTATTTTCTTACTTATTCCTTGTTAATATATATAGAAAGTAAAGATCCAAACCATCAGACTTTGGCCTGGTGGTCAGAGCTCATGGCTTTCAATCTGGAGGTCATGAGATCGATCTCCTCCAGAAGTTAGAGGGAAGGCTTTCTCTCCCTAAGAATTTCCTAGGTGTTTCTGTGTGTGTGTGTGTCTGTGCGTGAGTGTATGTGTGTGTGGGCGTGTGTGAGTAGTGAAAAAAAAAAAAAAGAAAGTAAAGATCCAAACAATATTTTCGGATAAAAAAGCAACGTAATGTAATGTAAGAGTTCTTACTATGCGTGAGATTCGGTAAAGATTCGGGTTCATATGAGCTTAATGTAAATAATCTTTCTGTACTGAGTCCATTTTGGGGGAAACTTGTTTCTCCATCAGTTATAAAAAGTCCACTTTCTAATTTTGAGTTTCGAGCGTAAAACATTGAGTTTCGAGCTTAAAACACTGAGTTTAGGCGTTAAAATACCTAGAAGTTAAAACATCGAGTTTAGGCGTTAAAACACCGAGTTAAGATTAGTAACTAAAACATCAAGTTTATGTCTTAAAACACTGAGTTTTTGCCTTGAATTTTTTAAAAACAAGACTTTTTATAAGTTTGGGGGAAACAGAGTTCCCCCAAAATTTTCTGTACTTTCAAATGCAAAACTTATTGTTTTAACTGTTTTCACAGTTTGAACGTGTGAGACAATCTTTTAGAAATAAGAGCAAACAACAATTGACAATTTTTATTTTTTTTTCACTTTCATATCAAAATGAATAAAAAGAATTGGATTAACCAACAAATATTTTGACTAAAAGATCAAAAGAAAAAAAAACAAAGGTGTTAAAGTGCAATATATTGGTTCCACCATTAAAACAAGCAAACACTTTAGGGCAAAAGGAAAATTGAAAATTGGTAAAGAACACCAATCATATGTTTGAGTAGCCCACAAAAACAAAGCTAGGACAATATATAATATGATCAATAAATTGCGCATTAAAGAATATATTTTTTATTACTACCCAGAAAAAGGGAATTTTTAAAAATTAGAAAAAAAAAGGGCTTGTTATTAAGCATGGTAAGGGGTGCTTGTAGGGTACATATCATTGTTCATTTTTGCATCTGAGGGAGAATGCCACTAACATATGGACCAAGTATCATCAAAGATGGAATAATTGTGGACAAACATTAGGTCATTTTGCCAATATTTTTGTTGTCAATACTATTATTGGTTATTTTTTATACTATCTCCGTCCCATTCCAATGTGCATCATAATTAATTATAGGGCACAAAAATTCAGGAAAAATATACTCCCTCCGTTTTAAAATATTTATCCCATTTGACTTTTTTGTTGAATTTTGACCACAAATATATGACAATTTAATTATGTTCATGAAATTCTAAAAATTTCTATTGATTCACCATTAATAATATTATCAACAACAACTTTTAGAATTTCATGAACATGATTAATCTCTCATAAATTTGTGGTCAAAGTTCAATAAAAAAGTCAAATGGGACAAATATTTTGGGACGGAGGGAGTATATAAATTCAGTTACTAACTAAAAAAATATTGATGCTTAAAAAAAATATAAAATTTAATACTCATTCAATTTTTATTTTGAAAAATAGTTACCTTTTCCGTCAAGAATATCCATATTTCTAGTAAATTTATCAACTCTCTTTAATTAAATCCAGTTTATTTTTACAATCAATCAAGTTTCATATAGGGTAAATTCTATATACAAGACACCTTACATACAAGGCACCAATAATTTTCAAACTACCCTTCGTGTGTCGTGCTCGAAAGGACGTTAGGTTTTGAGAGAGAGAGAGAGAGATAGAACAGCGCTAGGTAGGAAGAATAGGAATAGAAACAGTGCGTCGTTTGAAATGGTGGGGGAGGGAAGGATTTTTTTTTTTTAAGTATATATATGAGGGTATTTTGGTCATTTTATATGTGCCTTGTAAAATCATGCCTTGTATATAGTACTACCCTTCATATATAGTGAGTCTAAAGGTATTTATATATTTATACTACTAAAATATTACCTTTACAAATGTCGCTTAAAGTAGAAAATAATCATTCATGTATGGATGGAGGAAGTATTATTAATGGGAAATTATTAACTTTCTGAAAGACAGGAAAATTACCAATTCAATTAAAACCCAATTATTAGTAAAAAAAAAAACCTTAATTATCTAGTACTATACATGCACTACTGACACTCTTTTTTATTTTTACTGTCACTTTTTTATATTAATACTAATACTCTTTTATACTGACATTTATTCACAATAATATTTTTTACACTAACACTGACACTTTTTTACACTGTCATTTAAAAATACATGCACTGACACTCTTTACACTGACATTTTTTTTACACTAACACTGACACTATTTACACTGTCACTTAATAATACATTCACTTGCACTATTTACACTGACATTTTGTTACAATAATCCTGACACCTTATAATACATGCACTGACACTATTTACACCGACATTTTTTTACACTAACATTGGCACTAGCACTAGCGAGAGAAACAAAACACATTTTTTTTAGATTAAAAAATGCGTTTTTTTAAGCTTAAAAAATGCCTTTTAAAAAAAAAAAAAAGATTTTGACAATTTTTGGATAGGCTAAATAGAAAAATGGAAATAAAATAATAAGTGTGTCGGTGGAGGTTTGATTGCCGCGCATAGACACGATGAGGAGAAAGGCGTGGCATTTCTTGAGCCAAAGTTGTGAAAAAAGTAAAGTCCAATTTTAATTTAAGAATATTAACAAGTTAAGTATATAACATTTGTTAGGGAGCGGTGGAGTATATTCTTTTATTTTTATTCTCACAAGTGATTTTTTTAAAATAAAGATAATCAGTATGATTCAAAATAAATATCGCATTTGATCAGCTAATTTGAACGTTGACAAATATTTTAATGATAAACTATTTTATCTTCGTTAAAGTTTAAAATTATGAATAGTATTTCTATTAGACCATTTTCAAAATATTATGAAGATAATCAAATATTCATAAATTTTGTCGAATTTCAACTTAGTTGACCAAATACGATATTTAATTTGGAATAAATGTAATAAGTGAATTTGTAATGCATAGATAATAAATTTTACCCCCTCCCTACCAAAATAAAAGTACAGTTTCACTTTGAGGAATATCATATAGAAAAGAAATGAAGCATTTTTTTGTGATATAAATACATAAAAAATTCTTAATAATTTCAATATATTACATTATCTATGATTGTAAATATGAATTAAAATTTATTACTAGTGTAAATACGAATTAAAATTTATTGTTTGATGAGAGACAATTAATATTTTATTTCCAAAAAATAATTTCCCGTTTGTCCCATCTTAAATCAGACTTAAATTTCATTTTTGTCCATCTCAGCTCAAATCGAACTGTTCAAAATGGCAAAAGTTTTATATTAATATATAAAAAAATTAATTATTTCTTATTATTCCAATTTAATCAGCAAAATTACAAAATAAAAATAAAACTCACTTGTTATATTCACAACAATTATCATATAATTTATTTTTTCAGTCGACGATAATAATGAAGAGGATGGGATGGGTTGAGGATGACCTCCTCTCCTCCCCTCTATCCCACCACCGGTCAGGTCAAGAAATACAGTATGTCTAATGAAGCTGAGACACGTGGCCCCCACCAAGGCAACCCCTCAACTCAAATGGATGATGAAGTGGGCCGGCCCGTCCAAGTTGACCGGTTGGAGCGGAGCTCATAAATTATATCATGCCGGTCCACCACCCCCCTCTTCTTGCCTCCTCCTTTTGTCTTTTCCTTTGTCTTTCTATTCTTTGTCTTTTACCTCCAATAATTACTTCTCACTAGCTAATACTCCCTCCGTCCCACCTCAATTGGTCCATTGAGGTGGAACACGGTTTTTAAGAAAAATTATTAAAGTGAGTAAAAATTAGAGGAGAGAGAATGTAAAAGTTAAATGTGTGGTAGGGAATAGGAGAGAGAATGTAAAAATTAAAAATATTTAATAGGAGAGAGAATGAGTGGGAGGAATGGTAAGTTAAAGTGGGTATAATGAATGATTTTTTTGTAAATATATGGAGATGATAAGGGTATTAATATAGGAAAAACTTTTCATTTAAGGAATGGACCAATTGAGGTGGGACGTCCCAAAAAGGAAAGTGGACCAATTGAGGTGGGACGGAGGGAGTATTATTTGATTCTTTTTTACTACTTCTAATATTATTGCTTTAATATAAATTTCTATTTTTTGTTTTAAAAGTAAATTTATAGTAAAGTATAAATATTTATATCATTCATTTTTATCTTTTTAATTTTATAAGTATATATGAAGTGTGAAAAATAATGGATAAAAAATAATTTGGGACAATTTGTTTTAAAAAAGATTAATTTATTGGAATAAATATTTATTAGCAGCAAATATTATTTTGGAATAAAAAGAGTAATTAATTAATTAAAAAATATTGAGTAAGAAGGGAGTAATTAATTACTCTCTCCATTATAGAATGAATGAACAAATATATTTAATTTTGTTTTTATTAAGAATAAATTAAAAAAAATATACTATCATTTACTCCCTCCGTCCCAATAGTAGCTTCCCATTTTGCCATTTTGGGTGTCCCGTTAATAGCTTCCACTTTTCTTTTTTGGCAAAGGAATCTTCACTATTCCCTCCACTCATTCTCTCTCCTCCATTATTTTAATACTCACAATACCATTATAATTTACTATTCTCTCCACTCATTCTCTCTCCTATTTTCAAATTACACTCACATTATTTTTACTTCCTTCCCCAATTCCTTAATTTACGTGCTGTCCAAAAAATGGGCAGCTCTTATTGGGACGGAGTAGTATTTATTTTGGGATTGAGCTGTTAGTATTAAATTTACAAGTTGAATTTTGACAAGGACTTATCTTTAGTTCCGTACTTAATGAAGTGCTTTAGAATATTGTACTTACAACTTGGCGCCTAAAACGGTTTAGGCATGGGACTCATTTTCTCATACTATAAGGGCAAGTCCAATGGTGGTCCTAGTCCTAAGGGTCCTAAAACCAAATTTTGATACCCATGGGGACTTTTTGCATGGTCTTAAAAAATCATCTCCAACAATGGGTATCAAAAATTAGGTACCAAATTAGTTTTTTTAAAGTTAATAACTTTTATAATATTTTTAATCTGATAAATAATTTTGAAATATAATAATTATTTTAATTAATTATTTTTTATCAAAAATTAAAATTTTATAAATAATTTCGAAATATAATAATTATTTAAACTAATTTAAAATTTTATAAATAATTATATAAAAATTGAAATATATTTAAATTAATAATTTAATCACTATCTCTTCACTCTTGCAAAAAAATCAATATCTCATCAATAATTTTTAAAAAATCAAATAAATTATAAATCAAAATAATTGGACGGAGGAATTCATTGGATTGGGGAATTTTGTGGTGACAAGAGGTTGATGGGAAGGGGGGACAAGCAACAGAGAAAGATGTTCCCTCACATTTTCTTCCATTGTGGCTCACGTGCGCGAGTGATGAACAAGCTTTGGTCCTTAGCAAAGTCTCAATTTTAGGACTTTGTTAAGGACTAAACTTAATTTTAGGACTTGATGCTTTTACCATTGGAGATGGAAAGTCTTTCAAATGGGTATCAAAATTAAGTTTTAGGACCACCATTGGACTTGCCCTAAGTTTCAAAGTCCCTAAGAAACCAACCCGGGCAACTCACCCATGAAGCCTCCTTTAGTTTAAAGGAATTGAGATTATCTATAACTAGCGAGTAATTCGTCGAGATTCGACAGACATATTAAGGCTTATTATTACTTATTGCTATAATTTATAATTTTATTTAAATAAATGAAAATAATATGTTAGGTTTATATTCAACAATAAAAAGTGAGATGATTATTTTGAGACATAGGGAGTATCCTGTACACACAAAAAATTACGTTACTATATTCAGACTAACTCCATTTAGTCTTTATGTGTTGGGATGGCCAAACATATTTTGATCACAGAAATTTATTTTTATTATAAAAATAAAAATGTGTGTACACTTGATCGCCGATTTTTTAAGAGATGGAGAAGATATAATTTACACAAACTTGCGTAATGATTTGAGTTTATAAAATTTACACAAAGTTGCTCAGAAAATTATCTTTGACAAACAGTAGTTTGGTGGCTATTTTGTCTGTTAATTATATAGTCATTAATTAAATGAATCAAATATTAATCAATTTACAATGGGATAACAATTCAATTATCAAATTATTCTTAGTCAAGAGCATATTTGAAATGAATGTCCAAAAAGTTTTGAAATTTGCTCTTGATCAAGAGCAAATTTAAAATTTTTTTGGACATCCATTATGGGACGGAGGGAGTATTTTCCATTATTGTATGCATAAACTTTATTTGCCAGGAGAGCGTAACATTGTTTAGCAAAATCAAGTACGCATTCAAATGCGTAAACATAATGTATAATGAGTTCTCAAGTTATAGCTTAACAATGAGAAGTTCCATCTATTCTTTGTTAAAACAATTTTGAGATCAAATTTTGTGATTCCATAAATTCACTAAAAAATAATAATGTTAAATAGGATCATGAATTTAGTTGTCCATGCTGATCCTGATGACCTTAGAAAGGGTGAGTTTCATCTTCTTCATGATAAAATCAATTTCATTTTCGTCTACCTTGATTCAAATTCAATTGTTGTTTTGGGAGCATTTTTGCTAATTAGTGATGATAGTTTCAGTTAGCCGATCAACAGATTCGAAAGCAATCACATAAATTTTCTTTTTGCAACTGAAGGAGTATTTCAGAATATGTTTTCCTTATTTTGCCTGATAGTACTTAAGTTTCTTAATAACATTCACTTCTTCTTCAGGATGCCATGAAATCAGCAAAAGCACTGGATATGCTGGTGGAAGGATTGCCTGCAGCAGGCCATAACATTCCCTTTATTTATTCTGAAACTTCTAGTGCTTGAATAACACAAAAGCCTAATAATGTATATAGCTAAAATAGCTTACATCATGGTAAAAAACTGTCTAAATAGGATACAAATCCCAATAAATTATCAGAGAAGAAGGTACATAGATCTTTTGAAGTATTATGAGTTTGATGAAGTATATGTAAAAATGGCTATAAAGAAATAAGTAATACTCCTTCCGTCCCAAAATGAATGTTAAAAAGAATACTAACTTTTGTCAAAACACAAAAGCCTAATGTTGTATATAGCTAAAATAGCTTACACAAAAGCCTAATGTTGTATATAGCTAAAAGGATACAAATCCCAATAGAATTCATTTATTATCAAAAGAAAAAAAAATGATATATGAGGCATAGTTCTCACCCACTATGAACTCTTCATTTAAACACCCAATTGATTGAAAAGGTGTGAACATTAAACTATTTTCTGAAATTTGAACAGACGTATCGACATTTTCTACCTTAGTCCTCAAACTCATAGTTAGT
The DNA here is from genome assembly GCA_022495995.1 of Adenophora triphylla var. japonica. Classification (NCBI taxonomy): domain Eukaryota; kingdom Viridiplantae; phylum Streptophyta; class Magnoliopsida; order Asterales; family Campanulaceae; genus Adenophora; species Adenophora triphylla. The sequence continues at coordinate 109,110 of JAFEMH010005989.1, forward strand.
TTCCATTTGTGATTAATTTTTGCCTTTTGAGTTGATTGAATATTTTCTTCAACCCCAAATTTTTCGATATTTAGAACTTTCCCAATTTCATACTTAATCTTCAAATTAGATGGCAAGCTGTTTGGGATGGTAGCCTGAATTTTAGAATCCTAAACAAAATAAAAAATAGTATTAAAGATTCAATATGATGATCAAATTAAATAAATAGAAGTCTGAATAAAAATTATGCAAGATAAGGAAGTAAATTAATAAAAATTATTACCTCTTCATCAACTAATATCATCTCATCTGACGTTTTTCCGTACCGATTTGTCTGTTCCCATTTATGTAAAATGCGAGCGTTAATGTTACAAAACCTAGCGTTCTTATCAATTGATTTAATACCAATCAATCGACTTGTCGACATAATCTGTGATTTCATTTAAATAAACGAAAATAATATGTTAGGTAAATATCCAAAAAACGAAATGAATGTGCTTTTGTAGCTCAAACTGCACTTACATAAGTTTCACCTTTTCTAAGCACAAAATTCAAAAAAAATACATGTGCAGGTTTTATTGATAGAAAACTCGAGAACAACAGCAGTAAAAATTGAAAAAGGAACCAAGTAAATGCAAAATGATTCATGAATTGACGATCAACTAAAGAGAAGGTTCAGAAATCTCTTGAAAGCAACTGAAAAAATATTTTTATTGCCTCAATTCGAATATGGTGCCATACTGCTATAATAATATGATCCCAAACATAGATTAACTAAAGAGAAGGTTCAGAAATCTCTTGAAAGCAACAATAATAAGAATTGCATTCACCATTAACTTTACTGCTGTTGTTCTCGAGTTTTCTATCAATAAAATCTGCACATGTATTTTTTTTTAATTTTGTGCTTAGGAAAATAGATATGAGAAGGTTCATAAATCTCTTGAAATCAACTGGAAAAATCTTTTTATTGCCTCAATTCGAATATGGTGCCATACTGCTATAATAATATGCTCCCAAACATAGATTAACTAAAGAGAAGGTTCAGAAATCTCTTTAAAGCAACAATAATAAGAATTGCATTCACCATGAACTTACACACAATCTGAAATTAAAATTGAAGGTTCACCCATAAGATTAAGAAAAAATGGATTGATTAAGAAAAAATGACTTGAATTGATTTGTAGGAAAAAATAAATGGGAGGCTAGTATTGTTTTTCTTATAAGAACGAAATATAAAGCTAGGGTTGTTAAATGATTTTTTTTTCCCAAACACTACACTCCCTCATCAAACCCAACCCACTTCTTCCTCTCCCTCTTTCAAACCAGTAATCACCTATTTATACTACATTTATTTTTTAGAATATTGACATGCATTTCAAACAAGAGGATTTTTTTTTTTGTCCGAATCAAATGAAAGTAATATCTATTTTTGGAGGAAATTTTTTAATGATTTTAGGTGGAAATTTTTTTTTTTTTTAAAAAATAATTTATTATAAAATATTTGATTTATATTCAAGAAAGAGGATTTTTTTCCTGTGTCCGAATCAAATGAAATTAGTCTCTATTTGTAGAGGAAAAAAATTATGAATTTTGGTGTAAACAATTTTTTTTTTAAAATTAATTTATTATAAAATAATTGAGGTCAAAGAATTTGAGAAGAAAAATCAAAATCTTTAAAAAACTAACATTTGTGTTAAATGAGAAATTTTTCCCCAAATAATCCACTCTCTCATCAAACCTAACCCACTTCTTCCTCTCCATCTTTCAAAATAATAATTCATACTATCTTTATTTTTTAGAATATTGACATGCACTTCAAAGAAGAGGATTTTTTTTTGTGTCCAAATCGAATGAAAGTAGTCTCTATTTTTGAAAGAAATTTTTCATGATTTTTGGTGGAACAAAATAAAAAAAAAATTATTATAAAAAAATTGATTTATATTCAAAAAGAGGATTTTTTTAAAATAAATATCATATTTGTTTACATTAACTCATCATAAACAAAATTATAATATTCTTTTTTCAATTTAACTTATTTAATTTTGAGAAGAAAAATCAAAATCCAAAAATAACTAATAATGTGTTAAATGATTTTTTTTTTCAAACACTACACTCCCTCATCAAACCCAACCCACATCTTCCTCTCCGTCTTTCAAACAACCTATTTATAATATATTTATTTTTTAGAATATTGACATGCACTTCAAAGAAGATGATTTTTTTTTGTCCGAATCAAATGAAAGTAATATTTATTTTTGGAGAAAATTTTTAAATGATTTTAGGTGGAAAAAAATTAAAAAAAAATAATTTATTATAAAATATTTGATTTATATTCAAGAAAGAGGATTTTTTTTCTGTGTCCGAATCAAATGAAATTAGTCTCTATTTGTAGAGGAAAAAAAATTATGAATTTTGGTGTAATTTTTTTTTTAAAATTAATTTATTATAAAATAATTGAGGTCAAAGAATTTGGGGGGAAAAAAATTTGTAAATTAAGGCATCCAATCAAAAACACTTGATGTTGATTTCAATGTCTAATATCTACATTTATGCCATGAACGTAAATTACTAAAATACCCTTGACATATTTTCAAATTTAACCACTTGATTTATATAGAAAATAATTGATCAATGGGAGAATCACATAATGCCATGTCATAATAGTGACATGGCTTAATGTGAGGGCATAAAATGTTTATCTTTTTATATATTATATAGATACAATACACATAGTTTAACTGTTGTGATCAAAAGAGACTGAAATCGATTCACGAAAATTGATCCAGCGATCTGAATTAATTCAAATATTTCACCTTCACACTCTCATAGTGAAATACTTGTTTTGAGTATAAAAAGTAAAGTATCAGAGAGAATGTGATAGTGAATAGTAAGTGGATAGTTATTGTTAATATAATGTTAGAGTTATCACTTGATCTAAAAGTTTAAGCTGTTAGATTGTGACTTAACAATATATATCAAACTTTCACACTACCTCTTACGTATGACCCAGTTGCACAAATGGAGAGATTACAAACATCCCACATTATCGGGCATACCAAATTTCAAAAATGCTACACTTTCGGGCATGTCAACATAGTGCAATTTTTGCACACTTAAATTCAGGTAATATTGCCGGCGGGCGTAATCGAACCCGGGACCTTTCGATCTGATACCATGTTAGAAAGCAAGAGCGGGAGAGGGTAGAATTTTCTCTGTTCATTCAGATGCCATCAATAACTTTATATACAACCTAGAAATCTTGATAAAATATTGATACAAATCAATCACTACAATCACACTATCAACCAGTTACTTAATATAAACTATCAATCCCTACAATAACGCTAACTATTTGATATTCATAAATAAAGACAAGATATGTACAAATAGATCGAAATATACGTGAGGTAAGCTTTGAAGCGAATCTTGGTCTGTGCGTCCTAACTCCTCCTAGCGCCACAAGTGCCCTATGAGTCTGTGCGCCCTTCCTTGGTTTGTTCTGGCGACTCCATGCTCTTCTTCCAGGGCCCTAGCATGGTTTCTTCCGGCGCCTAGGACGCTCCTCTCCTCTAACATATAATAAGTGAGTCTCATTAATAAAGAAATATTAAAAAAATTCATTTTGGGAGTGTCTCTTTTTAAATAGGACATTTAAAATGAAATTTTGTGTTTTTTCGAGTGGGACGAAGGGAATATACTATAATAATTTGACTAAAAATAAATCAAAATTATTACTTAATATTATTTTTCAAGAAAAGAGGTTTCTATTAAGGTGACTCGATTTAAGAAAAGAGGGCAAAATTAATTATTAATATATGAATATACATTTTCTTCCATTTTGCTATTATTGGATGAAAAGATAGTAAACAGATTTAAGTCAAAGAGTATTAGGGGTGTAGGGGTGTAAGTGGTTCGTTTCAAACCGCAATTCGAAATCAAATCGGAATCAAATCATGCAGTTTAGTTCGATTTTCAAGCAATAGTGGTTTGGTTCGATTCCAAAAATTGTCAAACCGTGTGGTTCGGTTTGGTTGCGGTTTGGACCCCCAAACCATAGTTCTAGACCGCGAGACCGAACCAATAAATCAAACCATCAAACCGTTCAATATTAACTCTATATATGTATATCTTTCATTTTCACCTTACATTTAAATTTGAAAACTCCTAATTCTATTTATAGATTTTAGCCCATAACCCTTTTTTTTGTTAATCTTCTTGTAATAATGTTAATTTACTCTTTAGCAAATACCATTACAAATACTTAAATTGTTGTTATTATAAACATTGAAGCACGATTTCAAGTTGTATTTAAATACTTAATCTCTTATTTATGTTATGTTTGGAAAATTCAAACAAATATGACAATGAATTATGTAGTTTGAAACCATTAGGGGTGAGCAGAAAAACCGATAAAACGAAAAAACCCGAATAAAATTGAAAAACCGACACCAAAAAACCGTACCAACGGTTAATTGGATAGGTACGGTTTATGAAATATTGAAAAATCGAATCTACCGGTTCGGTTTGGGATACATGATTTCACACCGATTACTCACACCGAACCGTACTGATATACTTCTAAATAATAAATATTCATAATATTTACTATAATTTTACATCTATTCAATTTTCATATATATTAAATAAATAAAAAATTTCTTCAAAATTTTTATCTTGTTTCTGACAGCCGAGACCGTTAGAATGAGAGAATGTCTGACTTACCTTTGTGAGGTAACCACGCAATCCTTCATCCACATTGGAGCTGCCTAAAACAAGATAAAACCCTGACTTGCTATGAATTCATGGCAAAAGTGACGCCAAGATAAATGCCAGAACCATTCTGATTCGAGCTTGAATGTTCTGCAGTCCTAAGTTTTCAGCAACCTCTGTTTGCTTAATGGAACAATGTAGCTTGTAGCTTCTGTTTGCTTCGACTCCTTGTTGATTTCTGTTGGTTGTCAGTTATCAACATGCATTCATAGTCATGTGGGTCTAAATCTATGTAATTGTGTTGCAGGGAACATGAACATGGTTTCAAACCATGTTCTAATTAATGGTTTAAGCAATGTTTTATTTAATGGTTTGAACTGTAACGACCCTAAGCCTAGGCACTATTTTAGTATAATATTATATGCTTTTAATATTAATGTTAACTTTATGTGTTTATTTTATGTCTTTAAATTCTTATGTTAGGATGAGATGGTGGAAAGATAGTTCTAACTTCTTAGGTTAAAAATGGAAATAAGTTAAGTTATTTTGTTGTGGTATGGTAATTGAAAATAAATAAAATGTGAGTAGTTAGATTTATTTGTGTAGGGAAATGAAGTAAAGGATTTAAATTCATTTCTTAAAGCATTAGGGGCTTTAGTGTAGATTTTGGAAAGCCTTTAATTAATTTTGGCATGGGGGGCCATGCATTCCCCCTTAATTCCCTCACCCTTCCTCCCCTTAGTCAATGACTACCACACTCCTCCCATACTCCTCCATCCTCCTCATTCTTTCTTCATCATTTTCTTCTTCCTCCTTCCCAACTTTCATGGAAGCCTTCTTGAAGCTTCACTTTCCAAGTTCCTAGAGCCTTCAATCCTTCTTCATTTTCCAATCCAATAGTACTTTTGTGTTTGGGGCATCTAAGGGAGTTTATCAAGCTAAGAAGATCCTCATTTCATCCTATAATTCTAAGGTGAGTTATTATGACTTTCTCTTCTTTAAATGTTCATGAACTATTAAATGTTGTTATTGTTGTTATAATGGTTATTTGATGCTTTGGAAAAACCTTCTTGGATTTGAGGAATTGGTTAGTGTCATAGAAAAATGTTGTTGTTCATGAAAGTGGTAAAGAGTATAAAAAAATGGGTTGGGTTGGATTAAAATGGTAAATCTTGAAAAATGGTAGTAAAATGGGTGAAAAACCAAGTGGTAATGATCTATGTTTAGGACATGATACCTTGGGGTTAAATGGGTTAAAATGAAGTTAACAAAGTTAGAAATTCCTTTTAAGTTCACAAATTAGAAGGAGTGGTAAGCTTTGTCGCACGCCTACTAAATTAGACCTAAACTCGGCCACTAATAATGTAATTAGGGTAAGTCAGGGTCGATCCACGAGGAACAGTGATTATTTACGAACAGTCACTTGACCAGATTGGGGGTTTTGTTTGATTTTCAATTACTTCCTAAGCACAGAAATTAAACTAATTAAGAGTAAAAATAATAGTTTAGAAACACTTCAGATTTGATTCCGTCCCCACCTAATTATGCAATTATCATTGATATCTCGTTTCAATATCACCCTATTCACCTGATCACGAAATATATTTCAATCTCTGTTTCTTCTTTCAGATTAGTTACTAGCAGTGGCACACTCACTAGAAACCCTAATTAATAAATTAATCTAACTGGCACAGTTTAGATCGCAGAATTAATTGATAACGATTTAAGAAACTAAGATCAAGAATGCTTTCTATGATTGTTTCACACAGATAATCACCTAATTTTACCCACTTAACAATTTACCATGGCACATGCATAAATCGTAAAGATGCTACTCATGAATTTCTACACTGGCACAGTCATAGAGAATTCTAGCAAAGATTCATAAACAGAACAAGTGAATTGATCAGGTTCACAAACCCTAGTTATAAATCTAAAATCAACACAAGTAAAATTATGAATAGGGATAAACAAATAGAAAAGAAAATACCTCAAATTGATAAATAGGGGTTTAGGAAATCAAATCCAAAGTCAAAGAGTTAAGCTTTCATGGATGTTCTCAAGCTTTTTCTAGGAAAATAAAAACTAAAGATGAACCCTAATTCTAATGTTAAAAGGAGTATATATACTCCTCTAACTAATAAACCTAAAACTAATTTAATAAAAACAAATAAAATGAAAAAGGAAAAGAAATAATAAAATAAAAATACAAGCTTCCTGCGTTTCCTCGATCAATAGTAATTCCTTGGTCCACACCCTTTGGTCTTCACCCACGTGCTGCCTTGGCTTGAATACCCAATTCAAATTCTTTAATTTCCTTTTTTAATTTGTTCCTTCAAGTTTCAGCTTCTTCCAGTTTGATCCCTAGAACTTCACCAATTTGTAAAACAGTCTTTCGCTTTAATATCTTGACTTTGACTCCTCGAGAGTATTACATCCGAATATGAAATAAAACACTCAAATACCCTCGGATTACAATTAAGCCCCAAAAATATATTTAAGTCGAAAATTACACAAAACTAATCTAAATACATGAAAATAACAATTTAAGCTCATAGAAGCCTAGAAAATAATGGTATAAAATCCGTCCCATCAAATATCCCCACGCTTAGACCATTACTCGTCCCTGAGTAATATCCTAAACTTCAATCTAACACCGGCCTAAAACAGATGCATTGAGGGTAAATGATTCCTAGTCTTCTCTAATCCACGAATCCAAACCAGTAAAAAAAAAACAATACGAAATATAAATACTTCCGTCTCCTTATCACTCCTCAAAATCATATGAAAACACGGTCCTAGCTCGATACCAACTCCAACATATAAATGGTCATCCGAACTAGGGCCCACACATAAAAGCCAAAGGGAACTAAATATGTCCTATGTTTTCCCCACGCTTAGCTCACACTGCAGACACCCTCATAAAAAGAAATAATTGCTAAGGTAGTGATTCTTAAGCAAAAATTTACCTCGTGAAAGAACCAACGCCCCCTTATTACTCCAAGAAAGAACGAGGGTTTCTATCCTAATCACCTCTAACCGAGCCTCCTACACCAAATATGAAAATCCTAACCCGAGACTCCTAACCACCCTTATTACTCCAACACCGGTGATATAAAAGATCGAAAGTATTTCACTCACTCACCTTTTGCCTAGGTGCCGTTTCCAGTTTTCACCTAGCCTCTCGTTTTTTTTTTTTTTCATTTTTTTTTCAATTCTTTTTTTTTTCAAATATTTTTTTTTTCAATTTTTTTTTTTTGATAAAAAATATACACAAAATATGTCGGTAAACCCCACCCCCTCACTAAACAATTGCATTGTCCCTAATGCATTCAGCAGTAAATATTATTACTTTGAAACGGATGGAGGACCAAATGCAAATAAAGAACACAACTAATATTCCAGTACTCTTCTCACAGTTGCTTTGCTTGGCCATGGAATTGGGTAATATGGGGCGGTCGCTTCAAGAGGAACGAGGCGTGTGCCTCAATTGCCGTGAGGTTGCTTGAATTAGTTTCATTTTTTTTTTTTTTTTTTTTAAAGAAAGAATAGGGCCAAGGATTTTGTCCTTCAGCACAAAATTATTTCCTTTTTTTTTTTTTAACAGTTTTTTTTCTTAGGCTCTTTTTTTTTTTTAACAGGCCTTTTTTTTTTTAGGCACTATTTCGCTTCCGTTGAACGTCTCCACTGCTTTTTGCTTTTAACTGCACAATACCACAACCCAAAAATCTTAGTAGCACCAATTCTACACATAAAAAATATATATATGTATAAAATATAAAAAGACATAAAAACAAAGAAATTTCCGGGTTGCCTCCCGATAAGCGCATTTGGTTCAGGTCGTTAGCCCGACCGGATTCCCACTTCAATGGGGATTCGAGGTGGCCACCTTGTTTTTGGTCTTAACTTTTCTTCCCTTGGCCCACCTCGCACATTCACGAGTACAAATACCCACAATTTTCCACATATATATATCATTCTTGATTAAATCGGGTGGATCCCAAAAAAAATTTGTGGCCTTTTTCTTGGCCTTTATCTTTTTCTTCTTTTTCTTGGGTACCTCCCAAGGAGTTTTTGTGGTCTTTTTCTTGGCCTTTTTCTTCTTTTTCTTTTTATTGGGGACCTCTCCCACAAACTCACTCGGTGCATTGGTCTTACCAACATCAAACATATCAGCAAGACCCATCACCGCCTCCTTCATCTCATCAGAAAGAACAAATTCTAACTCAGCACATCCTAAGGCATTCTCCAACACAGATTTCATGTCATCAAAAACATTAAAATCCATTCGTTGTCCATCACCCTCCATAGTCAAACAAGATTAAGAAAAAGATGACATAAAAAAAAACTTAACAAAAAGGAAATAATAAAAAGAAATATATTAAGAAACAGAATAAGTCCATAAACAATTACACCGTTTTCCGGCAACGGCGCCAAAATTTGGTAGGCTTTGTCGCACGCCTACTAAATTAGACCTAAACTCGGCCACTAATAATGTAATTAGGGTAAGTCAGGGTCGATCCACGAGGAACAGTGATTATTTACGAACAGTCACTTGACCAGATTGGGGGTTTTGTTTGATTTTCAATTACTTCCTAAGCACAGAAATTAAACTAATTAAGAGTAAAAACAATAGTTTAGAAACACTTCAGATTTGATTCCGTCCCCACCTAATTATGCAATTATCATTGATATCTCTTTTCAATGTCACCCTATTCACCTGATCACGAAATATATTTCAATCTTTGTTTCTTCTTTCAGATTAGTTACTAGCAGTGGCACACTCACTAGAAACCCTAATTAATAAATTAATCTAACTGGCACAGTTTAGATCGCAGAATTAATTGATAACGATTTAAGAAACTAAGATCAAGAATGCTTTCTATGATTGTTTCACACAGATAATCACCTAATTTTACCCACTTAACAATTTACCATGGCACATGCATAAATCGTAAAGATGCTACTCATGAATTTCTACACTGGCACAGTCATAGAGAATTCTAGCAAAGATTCATAAACAGAACAAGTGAATTGATCAGGTTCACAAATCCTAGTTATAAATCTAAAATCAACACAAGTAAAATTATGAATAGGGATAAACAAATAGAAAAAAAAATACCTCAAATTGATAAATAGGGGTTTAGGAAATCAAATCCAAAGTCAAAGAGTTAAGCTTCCATGAATATTCTCAAGCTTTTTCTAGGAAAATAAAAACTAAAGATGAACCCTAATTCTAATGTTAAAAGGAGTATATATACTCCTCTAACTAATAAACCTAAAACTAATTTAATAAAAACCAATAAAATGAAAAAGGGAAAGAAATAATAAAATAAAAATACAAGCTTCCTGCGTTTCCTCGGTCAACAGTAATTCCTTGGTCCACACCCTTTGGTCTTCACCCACGTGGTGCCTTGGCTTGGCTTGAATACCCAATTCAAATTCTTTAATTTCCTTTTTTAATTTGTTCCTTCAAGTTTTAGCTTCTTGTAGTTTGGTCCCTAGAACTTCACCAATTTACAAAACAGTCTTTTGCTTCAATATCTTGACTTTGACTCCTCGATAATATTACATCGAATATGAAATAAAACACTCAAATACCCTCGAATTACAATTAAGCCCCAAAAATATATTTAAGTCGAAAATTACACAAAACTAATCTAAATACATGAAAATAACAATTTAAGCTCATAGAAGCCTAGAAAATAATGGTATAAAATCCGTCCCATCAAGGAGCTTGGTACAAGTTTTGGTTTTTGGGCATTTCTATGGAATTCTGCCACTGCTACCTGTTTTTGGCCGTGGCACGAGTCTTGCCCACTGGCACGAGTCGTGCCTATGGCCAACTCGTGGTCACGACTCGTGAAATGATAGCCAAGTCGTTCTGATCAACTTAAGGGGAATTGGCACGAGCCGGGCCCTCAGGCACGAGTCGTTCCATGTGGAAGTAACGAGTCGTGCTTTAGGGGATGCATGAATCTGAGAAAGGCCAAAGGGACACGAGTCGTGCCCTGGCCTGGTAACTTTGAATCAACTTTGGAGCTGTTAAAACCTAATCAAACTAGAACCAAAATGAAATCTCTTTAACCTAGATTAAAGTAGAATACTTTGGCTACACAATGACATCTTAAGTGATCAAAAATGAATTGGGGAAGTACTTTAAATATTGTTTGGAAAACGCTTGGTAGACTAGTTTAGCAACTTGACCAATGTGATCCCAACTTGGTATATTTAGCTAGACCTTTATAGAGGCCATGTATTGTTGTATGATGACTATGTAGGGTGGGTTGATGATACCTTATTGCCTTACTTGAGTTCTTATTCATTGATTATATTATGCATAGTGTGTTAAATAAATGTTGCACTATGATATTGGTTGAACATGAGTATATATTACCATGTGGCTATATTGTTTATCCCCTTTGTGGATTATATTTCAAGTAACTATTATATGCTTGATAATGTGTTAATCAGCTGATGTTGGGGGGTATAACATAATACGATCAGTTATGGAAGTGTGACCTAATGTGATCGGATTATGTTATATTTGTGACCGTCCCCTCCTCGTGGGCCAGTCTGGGGTTATAAAGATCTCAGATTGAGCCATAAGCCTTACAGAGTTGCTACTATCTTATATGGTTCCCTGAAAAATGGGTCTTATAAGATGTGAGTATTGCTTAAGCAGCTTGTAAGTGCTCCAATTTGAGTTGGTAGCTTTTTCATTAGAAAATTAACGAAAGTTATAACATTTCTAACAATTCCTAACATTCCTAACATTTCTAACCAAGTAAGGGTAGATTAGGGATTGCCAAAAAAAGATAAACCAAGAAAAGGAATCAAAAAAGCAAAAGAAATAAGAAAAACCCTAAATAGAAATGGCTGGAACAAAAACTGGCTGATTAATTTGAATTTTGAAAAGATTATTCTTCCTGTCCAAAGCCTGAAGCTGTAATTAATGAACAGTGCACGCGACCAACCTTGTCCGCGCGGATATGTTTGACTCTCACAGGGGGTTATAAATTGAACCCTCCTCTCTCAGTTTACACAACACAATTTTCTCACAGCAACAAAACTCTGGCGAAATATAGAGAGAAAACAGTGGGAATCCTTAGATTGCCACCATTTTCTCTCCAATCTTTCCCAATCTCACCTCCAAACACAAAACCAAACACCAAACCTTGATACTCCTCAAGCCAAACACCAAATCTTGATACTCCTCAAGTCAAATTCCAAGCCTAGGAAGATAGGGTGTCACCATTGGTAAAACCCTCCTTCTCAAAACCCTAAAATTCTCTTTTAACTTCTTGTTCATCTTATTCTTCTTACTTGGATCTACTTGATGTCTTGTTTAACTTAAGTTTTGACCTAAGATGGTCATCTTGAAGTTCATCTTCATGAATGGCCATCTCAAATGGTCTACATTTTAAATCTCTAAATTGATTTTTCTCTTTAAATTCATATCCCCTTTCCCCTTGCAAAGGACATGTTTAAACCCCATAAAATTCCCCAAGGATGACTTGAATATGATAACCACTTAACAAAAAGTAGTGGAATCAAGTCTAGGGATGAAAATGGGGTGAACATAGATGCAAATCCCCCAAAAATCACATTTTCCCTCAAGAACATCTTGCTGTCCAGTAGCATTGTTCTGAGAACTCAGTCCATTTTTCTATTTTTTGGACCCAGTAAACCTTGGAATTGGGTGTTGACTACAAAATACTTTTTGTAGCCAACATCCAGATCTTTCCAGACATATTTTTACATTATTTTTTGCGTGAGTAAAACTCCTTTTTTCAATTTTTCTTTTAGAGGCCAGTTCATCAGCTTCTGGAAATCCAGATTTCAGATCTGAGATTTCCAGAAGGTTTTGACCCCTCAAATCATCTCCAAAATGAAAATTTCTTTTATAGAAACCTTTTTTAAGGTGTTTTGAACATTCTTTATTCCCGGACTTTTCCCATATTCTGGAGTTTTCAAGCCCTAAAGTCCATTTCAAAGTCAAGGGTCAACTGCCTTTTTCATTCTGGCAGAAATGGTTTTCAACTTCCAAAAATCTTTTGAGTTCCAAATCTCAACCCAAAAATCATCCAAAAAATCATGGGATCAGTTTAAAGCCTTAAAAAGAGTTCCCAATTTTTACTTACCTCAGTTTCGACTTATTTTGGCCTAAACACACACACACACACACACACACACACACACAACAAAGGATTTTGAATGTTTGGAAGACTCGTTTTTACGAGGCGTTCCGGGTGCACACTAACGTCCTTCCCGGCGCGTAACGTGACCTCCGAACCCGAATCTCTTGATTCCGGGCATTTTTCAAAGTTTTGGCCCTTAAAATAAAAATGGCGTGGCGACTCCGTTTTGATTTTCACAAAAAAAATCGGGTACATCACAGTGGCGACTCCGCTGGGGATTAATAAGCTTTTTCTAAAAAAAAAAAAATGATATTTGGTATATTGGTGGAAACCATTAAACTTCCCGTTATCGCCTCCTAACACGAGTCGGGGATAAATTGTGGTCTAACAATCCCACGTACCGGTATCATTATTTTCAAAAAAAAAAGAAAAGCTTTTTGAGGGTCAAGCTTCCGTCTCAACATTTGAAAATCCTTTGCTTTGTGTGTGTTGATTTTTGCACAGTTTTCGTGTTAGTTTTTGGCCGCCTCGGAAAAGTCAAAATTTTGACTGTCGGAATAATGTCCCTAACTGTCGGAATTTTTGTGCTTATGTGCTTATGTGTTCATAAAATTTTCAAAAAAAATTTTTCAAAAAAAAAATTCAAAAAAAAATCATGCATCATGCCTTTTTAAGATACATAAAAAAATCTCTATTTTTCTCGGAAAAGAAGATAGATCGCTTGCACACTACGCGCACGTGACCTTACACCGCACACTACGTCCCTAACCCGGGAAATCCTTGTCGCGGTCCGTTTGGTCTTATTACGCCTCTCGGATGAGCACAGACTACCCAAACATCCCACGGAGCCTCGTGTCGACCATGCACTTGTCCGTGACACACTTTGTCCGAGACCCGGTTGGTTTTTAGTCTGGTCTGTGTCATGCCCTGTCTGTGTATAGACCTTTCCTTTCAAGCCTTTGTCGGCATACCGACTCAATATCTTTCGGGTCCCTAATCAGTCGAAGTTCTGCCGGTTTTCCGCCGCAGACTTTGACCAAGATATTGACCGGCGCCTTGACTTCGGCTCTGACTGGCACAAATTATACATTGACTCCCAGCGTGACACTGAGTCATCAAGGATTAACGATTATTCCATGCCTAATTACGGCTTAACTGACGACAAGTCAAGATCAATTGTGGACGCTTATCAGTCCAAATCATGCCGACTTTTCGTCGAGCCCTCGGACATGATCTTGACTTTGACGTCAGCTTTGTCCGTAATTTACATCGAATGCTCGTTAAGACTCGATTACCCGCCAGACTTTTAGGATCGTTTTCATTTTCGGTCGGTGGGACCCGCTTGCCCTATAGGACCCTCGCCCGGGGCTGTCCACCCTGGGAGGTCGAAGTACAGATGGAATACGAGGGGCTTATAGACGTAGTGACGGGGCCCACTGATCCAGGAATCAGAGTAGTTTGAAAAAAAAAGTGAAATCTTTTCCAACCGATTAGGTTAATAAAACGTGTTTTAAGTAAACATGAACAAATAACTGCATGTTGCATGAGCCCTAAGCCCAAACACCAACCTGTTTCGCTTTCCCGAGTCTGAACCACACCCTTTTGTGCCTTCCACAGTAAGCAAAGTTCGGATCGAGACCCCGGGTCATCGTTTGCTCAGCTCAGTCATTCCAAAGTCGATACTTCATCGGTTTCCTCCTTCGCTTCCAGCTTAAAGTTTCGTAATGACCAACTCAGAGGAGAACGGTGGGGGACGTACAACTCCACACCCGAAAATCCGCAAAATGCCGAACAGTGGAATCAGATGTGGGAACAGATAAGACAAAATCAAGAGGCTCAGATCAGTCAGCCATTGGAAAGTATCGTAACCCAGGGGCTAGCAATTGTTCACCACTCCTAATAGAACCTTTACGGTTGAGGCGAAGATTGGAGCTAATTACCCTCCCGGCATGCCAACTACCATCAAATGCCCCGTTCCTTTCGTGTGGAACTACTAATGGGCCAAGCATCCCCAAGCCTATCACTCATCCCGCCTCTCGGCCTCATCGTATCGATCTTGGTCAACTTCCCGGCACCTATCGGTTTTCATCTTTGGGTTTCAATCGCCCTGTTTCGTCCCGCAGCTTGGAATGGGTCCGGCTCGCTACTCCAAAACCTCGGTCGGCCCGGCCATCAATGCAGGAATTGGCCGATTCGACATCTCGGCCCTACTGCTCGATACTCCTCAAAAGTCCGATCTAGGTCAAACTGCCCCCGGTGCCTCTCGGGTCTCACCACCAGGATTGAATCAGTGGGCTTTCGCCCCGCAGCTTGGAAGGGGTCAGCTTACTACTTCACCACATCAGCCCGCTCTGGTCACCATCTCGAAATGGGACAGTCGTTTCTCGAGCTCCATGGTTCGAGGGGGCCAGCTTGCTTCCTCCAATTCTCAAAGCACACTGGCCCCTATGATACTGCAAGATCACGTGGGCCACCAGGCTTTTATCACCACTTCATCAGCTTCTACCCCGCCCCTCCGGTTGGGAAGTTCGACAAGGTCAAATGCTCCTCATCAAATTCTCCACCCGGCCGTTACGCAAGCTGCTCCTGCTCATCAAGTACAGTATACACATTTCCCTTGCAGTCATGTTCCTCAGTGCGGTCAAGACACATTCAATCCTACTGTTACGATGCCTCAAACCTCATGTTTTCAGCAGCCTTCTGGATCCGCACTCACTGCTCCCTGGTATCCACCCATTACGAGCCATATATCTTCATCTTCGGCAACTGCCAGGCCTTATGAGGAAGATTACGGTCACGATTTTAATGCTCAGATTGTCATACCTCCCACCAAAATACTTCCTACTATGGTTCCATTTGCTGATGCCAATCTTGTGGCGGGGTCATGCAGTCCTAATGTTCCTATTGACTCATCCAAGGGATTATTGGTAGAACCAATTAAGAAGGTACAAGGAAAGCCTAGCAACGAGGGTATCGACGATCGTTCGACTCGGGCCATCTCGCCATATCAATCTTGTGTATCTGACACGAATGAGGTTTACAAAAGGTCGAATCTCGACGATTACATCGATGATTACATCAAAAGGGTTCGTGCACGGGAAAAGACTACGAGTCTGAACATGTCTCACCGCTATAAACCTTACCCTTCCAACACGGCTCCGACATCCGGTAAAGGAAAGAAGGCATTGTGTACAATTGATGGCACCCAAAAGCAACCAAGAAATGGTGGTCCTTTAAGGCAACGAGAACGTTTTGATGATTTTGGGATGCCCATAGGCTTAATTTTCAAGGGTTTAGTAAGGATAGGCCTTTTGGAGCCTCTCAAGGACTACCATCCAAGGAGCTCAAATGCACCTCTCGACATGAGTAAGCACTGCGCCTTCCATGATCATTATGGCCACACGACCGACAACTGCATAGTCTTGAAGAGAGCGGTTCAAAGGTTAATCGAAACGGGCAAGCTTGAGCGCCCAAATGGACCAAAACTGGCAAACCCTGTTCAGGATGGTGACCAAGTCAACGACCAAATCTCTAATCAAAGAGCATTAAGAGTTCGTCCTCCCCCAAAGAAGAAACCACATCCCGAGGATTTGGGTGTTCCCTTAAGCAAAGTTTTGAATAGCTTGCTAAAGCAGGGTCTCCTCGAACCCATGAGAAACTATCAGCCCAAAGATCCCAAAATCCCTTTTGACACCACTATGCATTGTGCTTTCCACCAGTATCACGGTCATATGACCGACAACTGTACAGCTTTGAGAAAGGCGGTTCAGGGATTAATTAAGAAGGGCAAACTTGAGCGCCTCAGTGATCTCAACCCCGCCAATGATCATTTCCCAAACAACGCGAATGTAAACATGATTGAGTTTTATGATTCAAACTCTGTGAATTCAACAGACTCGACAAGCCAGATGATTTAGTCGCAACAAATGTTGAGAATGGATGGTTTGACTGCAACAAGCATGCGGCCATGGCAAAGCTGGACTTGTTGAAATGCTTTGAACTCTCGCCCTCCGATAAGTTCACGACTGACGCCAAGGTTAAATGGGATGATAATGATCTGATGGCAGATTTGGCAGAAAACAGCAAGGGTACAAGAAATCCGATGATTAGTAAGGAAGAGTTAGTCCTGGCTTTGGAAAATGCCCATAAGATTCATGAAGAACAAATTAACCTCGCCATCGGTGCTCTCCGCCGTCATGGAGTTCAGGTAACAGCTGGGGCGAATGGTTCCTCGGTCATGGTCGAAGATGAGACTTCGAAACAAGTGATTTCAGCCCCTTCATCCTATAACCAATACTCTCCATCCCATAGCCAATACCTCCCTCCATCCACATATGATCCCTTGCCAAATACTATTCCTCTTCAGCCCTCTCCAGTACCTCAGGCCATTAGGGCTCCATCGCCCTCAGCTCCTCAGAACGAATTGGGTTCCATCACACCTGTTCCTCAGTTTCAGCAATACCTGCCAGTTTATGCTCCAGCTTCACATAATCAGTTTGAGCTATGTGGCTATGTTCTGAAGCCTCTACACCCACCTGAATGCAATCATGAGTTGCCAAAAGAAAATCCGGATGCTTCAAGTTTTCCGTTGCCATCTACCGGACTTAGTGAATTCACCCGTCAACTTCACCAGTCTGCGGCTGTGTTTCCCTCTATTGATAAGAGTCTTGTTGCAAGTTCCAGTAACTCGAATGTTCCCGTTGACCCCCATGTGGCAGTATTGATAGAGCAAATGAAACAAATGCAGGAGAGGCTTGATCTCATGATAAGTACCAGCACTCCTTTGGCCCAAGATGTCGAACCAGGCAAAGAAATGATTCTGCCGCGCAAAATTCAAGTGCCCGAAGTGAGAGAATCCGATAGGACAACCTGCCCCAGAGCACACTTGTCTAATGCCAGTTCCAAGCTTGAGAAAGGCCCGAAGACACAATCAGCCAGTATCACCCCTTTCACTCAAAATAACCAAGACATCGCCGAGTCCTCCCAAACAAAGCCCAATACCCCTCAAGGTCCTCTCAGTTCACTTCCTTCCATCAATATGCTCGCCGACAAAGTTCGTCCCCGTGACTTTTCCGACCCGTTTCTTTGGACAACTTGTGCTTGCCCCACTGCTCCATGGCCTCAAATTCCTCCACTCCCACCAGCATCATGGGCACGTAACCGATCACTGCCTCGGCTGCGCAGTAATGGAATCAGAAGTTAACAGAAAGATGGAAAGCTCAAGCGTCTTGGCAGTCCAACAACAAAGAGTAGCTAGACTAGGGGCTACCCATCCTTTAATATTAAAACAGTCTTTTAGTCAACCTTCGAAGGTTCTAGTACTTTCTTCGTTCAATCAAGTCCTCCTTGGACATTGTAGTTAATCTTAAATTTTCTATAAAAGAGTCTTTTTCTTTTCTCGCTAGACTCGAGAGATTATTTGCACACCTACATTACATTTAAGGAAATGGTTTTATTTTAAATGATCACTCGCATTGCTCAACAAATAATCTCTGGAAATGATTAAGATTTTAATTAATTGGTGCGAGAAAGTCAACTAATGCCCTCCCCATACACTTTCCTCACCTCACAAAGGCCTCCATCAAGCCATACATTTTCCAAAACATGTCCCCATCATCACCTTGACCAAGTCGACGAAGGCGGCAACATCAAGGGACAACAAAAGGTCACTTCAAGATCGGGAGATCGACCCCATATCGAAAAACAGGCTTGCCTCCGCCCCCATGCATCAAGAAAGTTCAAGTAGAAGCTTGCCTTCGTCCTCAAGTGCTCAAAAAAAAACAAAAGCTTCAAAAAAAAAAACAAAAGCTTCAAAAAAAAACAAAAGCTTCAAAAAAAAAAAGCTTAAAAAAAAACAAAAGCTTCAAAAAAACAAAAGCTTCAAAAAAACAAAAGCTTCAAAAAAAAGCTTCAAAAAAACAAAAGCTTCAAAAAAAAATGAGGCCAAGGACCTAGCACCGCCGATCGAAGGTTTGACATATGGGCAAAATTAAAGCCCAAGAACGGAAGTTGTCGACAACAAAGGAGCAGCTTAAAGCAACGGCAAAACATATCATAAGCCCTTAAGCCGCATTCAAAATCTTTCTCCCCCGATAAAGGACGACGATCAAGAAGCAACGGAATCGCTCAAAATGACTTGTCAAGGAATCACCTCAAGGCCCGCACCTTATCATCCAAACTTCCTATCCGAGCCTTTCCACCAAAAGTACCACAAATGTTCATACCCCTTTTCTAAAGCCAAACACAGTTCAAACCCGAACTACGGCGACCTGAGCTCCTCACAATGAGGGGAACGTAGGCAACCAGAAATGGTCCGGTCATAAACACATCCAAATCCCAGAAAATCCGGCCTCACCAATAGCCTCTCCTATACACGATCCCTCTTCACCATTCGCCAACTTCGACTCTTGGTATCAGTTGACTTTCTCCTCGTGATTAATCAAAATGTTTGTTCATATCGAAATTAGGGGTTGAATAACCCGAACATTAATAAAGGGTTTTAAGCAATCTTGTGATCATTTTGAATAAAACATATTTTCAGATGTCTCGACAAGTCTTCTTTTTCTACATTATAGGAAAAATAGAGCTAAACACTAATTTTCTGTCAGCAGGGGCTTCCATACACTTTTACAAACCTTTCTAAACTTATGCTCTCTCAAAAGAGTCAAACCCAAAGCGAGTTCTTTTGTGCCTTCGTCAAATGAGGCCATCAAATAATACAAATTGGGAGTTCATCCCCACTTTTCGAAAATATGCCCCTGCAGGTATACATTCCTAAATTGTCTTTCTTTTACATTTTCTTCTGGTTGACTAATTGACTAAAGGAAATAATGAAGTAAATATAGAAGGATGGGTTGCCTCTTTTGCTACATGACAATTCAATTTGCATTAGAGCTGCACTGTACTCTTTAAGGGAGAGCTTTCGTCAAGTCATTTCCTCAGAGTGGGGCTTCTCTGGTTATGCCGGGTCCACGTTGGTTCCTCACTTCACTACAAGATTCACAATCATAAAGCTGAGGCTCTACCAAGTCACTTCTTCAAAATCAAGACCAAGGCCTTGCCAAGCAAAGTGAGATTTGATGTCCAAGGATGAGGACGGAATTTTAACCAAGACCTGAGATTCATCATATTTCCATGGCTAATATTGGAATCTGAGTCCACAAGACTCCTTGTGCCAATCAGAATGAGGTTTCGATGTTCATCCCTGGAAGGTGTCAGGAATTTTGGGACTTTCACGGTAGAAGAGGAAGAGGATCCTTATCCCTATCTTGGCCGTACGATTACCACCACCTTCCTCACACTCTTCTCAACTTGCGACCACCATCCTTTCGGGCCTCGGTCCGATATACATTCACAGATTCCCTGCCGGGGACAATCGTTTGGGAAACAAATTGACTTCGGGTCCGATTTGGGCCAGATGGTATGCCTCAAAGCAGTGGGTCAGCTCGTATGTCGCGTTAGCTTGGTATGCCTCGGCCAGCTCTGCAGATGCATCGTCAGAGCTTCTGCTACATCGCTTGAAATGCCTCGACAAAGAACTCCAGCTTCAAGATGTCCAATCCCCGCACCGCACAAGCCTCACAAGATTCCTTCATGACCGTCTCAACAGACAAAGAAACCCCAAATACAGACTACTGGACCCATGCAGTCTAACGTAACCGATCAGCGGGGGGCAAAATCGGTACGCAATGTCTTCTCATGGTTGGGGTTACCTCGGAATACCACAGCAAATTGGAATCCCACCTCAGTTTGGAACCAATCTATCAGGGCCTCCGCAAAGTCAGCTTGGAATGCTTCCACAGCCTGGTCTAGGGCAACAATAAGCCCTTCCTCGTAATGACGCTAGCTCGCCCGCTCCTCACACAAGCTTTAACAAATCCATTCCTCACTCAAGGCTTCGATGGGTTACCAAGCCTCCATCCCAGTCTTCATCGTAATCACCAGGACCGCAGCACCCCCTGGTCATGCACCTTCAGCCTATGCAATTCAACAATCGGGACAAGCAAGACCCGCACTTAAGCCTACTTATGGGCCTCACTCCGGAAATCCGAGTTACCCAGCCTACATCAAGACTGCCTTCGCCCTCTTTGCCGGTTGAAAATCAACAACAAGCCGCGAGGTTCTATCCCTTTGCCTGTGGTCCTACTCAAGCTCCCCTGGTGATTCGGGCCAAGGACAGGATTTCACCCATGCCCCAGATCGGCCGTTCCCTCCACCTGCCCGCCACTGGTAGCTCCTCTCTAGCTCAGCCGCCGGTTTGAATGCCATGGTTCCACCACAAGACCCTCATTTGGCTTGGTTCGTGGAACGACACAAGGAAATGAAAGCACAGATTGCCGAATTGACTGTTAAGAAGTCTCAAGCTTTCCGACCAACGAACCCGACCCTTTGTTCCCCACAAATTCGTGATGCCTAATTTGGATCTCTTTTATGGCACCGCATGCCCGAAAACCCATCTCGGACACGTATACCTTGGCAATGAAGGTCAAAAGGGGTGCCAATCAAATGCTTGCCGACTATTTCCAGCCTCTCTTGAAGTCCAAAGGCTCAAAATGGTTCTTCCGCTTAAAATCCGAGGCCAGGCTACATGGACCAGATTACTAGCTAACTTGGAGCGTGGGAAACAAATAGGGTCGTGGACCTACAAACAACAATGCAGCCGTCCCGACGAGAACATCGTGACTTTTACAAGCAAGATGGCAACTCCTCCTTTTGAAGAGGAACAACTAGACATCTTTCACTCACGCCCGAAACCACATCTTAGGGCCTCACTTAGCAATTTCCCTATCCGGATCTACGGCAATGATCAATTCCGGGCTAAATTTGAGAGGGCTTACAATCGCAGCGAGTTTGTCGCACCTGCTTACGGATACCGTGTTTCTTCCACCTCCAACACGACTCCGAAAAGGGCAAGCGTGAGAACTGATCGAAAAGGGGACCCCAAGGACCCAATACACAGCCAACAATCCATTCCCTAAAAAAAAAAGTAGGTGAATATGATTGAAGCCACGAACAAGCCAAGTGCCACTACGGCTAACAGCTCCCATACGGAAGACACTCTTCGAAGAGAGGATTCTAGTTTCATAGTCGGTATCAAAGATGGGTTTCTCCTTCATGACAACTTCACTGAAGGCTCTCACGTTGATCGATCGCTCGCATTCATACCGCATGTCACCAAACCTTTAACTGGACCTCGTAGTGACGCTTTGTCAAACTCCGGGGCTTCATCAAATCATTCAGAGAAAGATTCCGTGGTTTTCGCCATGTTTTTCCATGGAATGGGCTTTATCAAGTCACACCTATCTTCGTAAGAAAGGTCTGGGTCACCTCAACAACCTGTCTTGGAGTTTCAGCCTTTAGAACTTGGCATATGGCAACTCCCGCACCATCAAAAGTTGAGAATTGGGAATCTCCTCATATCGCATTTCGTCAAATCACAACTAACCCAAGCAAAAGAGGGTTCATTCATGTCAACATGCTTTTGATTCTCGAGCCTCGTCAGTCAGCTTCAAATGTCCGAGACTTGAAAAGAAATTTCAATCGAGACCCGGGGTTCAAATCCAACTTCATCCCAAGATCAAAATTGACCTCATCAATAACAATGCAATTCAGTCCGCGACTAAAGGATATCACCCCACCAGCTCAAAGCTTGTCCCAAACAGTCAACAACACATATATCCCCTCTCATCACCATGCATCCCCACAAAAATCTCCCCAGGGCTCATGTAGCATGCACAAAACTTGAATCAATAGGAAAAATCCTAAGTGATTGAAAATCATAAATCGTAATTTCCCTGCCAAAAAGCGTAGGCTAAATGCATCATCTCATAATCATTTTTGGTTCCATGCATGCATCTGTCATCATGAATGCCATATATGCATCTTCCTCTTCACTAACGAATACAGGAATTCGGTAAGGATGATCTTCACCAAAAGTCGACCTCCAACATCCACAAACATATGAAGACCGCCTCCAGTGTCTACAATTCGGTCAGAGGCGCCAAGTTCTCAAATACAATTCGGTCAGAGGCGCCAAGTTCTCAAAGTACAATACGGTCAGAGGCGCCAAGTTCTCAAAATACAATACGGTCAGAGACGCCAAGTTCTCAAATACAGTTAGGTCAGGAACGCCAAGTTCTCGAATGCAAATCGGTCAGGAACGCCAAGTTCTCGAATGCAAATCAGTCAGGGACGCCAAGTTCTCAAAATGCAAATCGGTCAGGGACGCCAAGTTCTCGAATGCAAATCGGTCAGAGACGCCAAGTTCTCAAATACAAATCGGTCAGAGACGCCAAGTTCTCAAATACAATGCGGTCAGAGACACCAAATTCTCAAAAGCAAGAAGTCCCAATGTGAAGACAAGCTCAACAACCTCTACAAGGTTGACGATCACCAGCAAGATACGTACCAACCGACTCCTCCTTCGTGTCAAAATGCCTCCAAAGACAAAGAATCGCTTCGTAAACCGTCCCACGAACGGCAACCTAACAACTCTTCATCAACATCACTGCCTCAGCTTCTTCCTAGCCATGTAAGCACAAGACAAAGACATATGAAAGCATATCTTAGTCAACTACTTTTCTAAAAGAACATTATCATCAAATCTTAGGGTGACTTCCCAGAAACAGTCAGATTACAGGGCGACTTCCCAAAAATAGTCAAACCATAGGTGACTTCCCAAAAATAGTCGTATCTAGGGCGACTTCCCCAAAATGCTCAAAACCCAGTGGCGACTTCCCCAAAACAAAAAACCATAGGGTGACTTCCCAAAATAGTCTTAGGGCGACTTCCCCAAAACAGTCAAACTGCTGCGACTTCCCAAAACAGTCAAACCTTAGGGCGACTTCCCAAACAATAAACTTAGGGCGACTTCTCAAAACAGTAAACCATGGGGTGACTTCCGAAAATAGTCGATCTTAGGCGATTTCCCAAAACAGTCAAAACCTTAGGCGACTTCCCAAAAACAGTGAAAACCTTAGGGTGACTTCTAAAACAATAAAACCCCAGGCGACTTCCCCAAAACAAATCAAACCTTAGGGTGACTTCCCCTAACACAATGAGATCATAGGGCGACTTCCCCAAAAATAGTCAAACCACAGGGCGACTTCCCAAAAATAGTCAGATCATAGGGCGACTTCCCCAAAACAGTCGAGATCATGGGGTGACTTCCCAAAAATAGTCAAACCATGTAGGCGACTTCCCAAAAATAGTCGGATCTTGGGGCGACTTCCCCCAAAAATAGTCAAACCATGTGGCGACTTCCCAAAAATAGTCAGATCATAGGCGACTTCCCCAAAATAGTCAAAACCATAGGGCGACTTCCCAAAAATAGTCGATCATGGGGTGACTTCCCAAAAATAGTCAAACCATGTGGCGACTTCCCAAAATAGTCGATCATAGGGCGACTTCCCCAAAATAGTCAAACCATAGGGCGACTTCCCAAAAATAGTCAGATCATAGGGCGACTTCCCCAAAATAGTCAAACCATAGGGCGACTTCCCAAAAATAGTCGAGGTCATGGCGGCTTCCCCAAAAATAGTCCAATCTTAGGGTCAAAGACCCGAACTACGACTGGCTTGATTCCCATTCGGGATACGTAGGTAGCCTATTGAATAGGTTCAGCCACCCGATCACTCGATCATCCTGCCAAATATGGAGCCTTACTCTTATCGACGACCCCGCTTCCTTCGAAAGCACCGCTCGCAGGCTACTGTAAGTGCTCCAATTTGAGTTGGTAGCTTTTCTGTTAGAAAATTAACGAAAGTTATAACATTTCTAACAATTCCTAACATTCCTAACATTTCTAACCAAGTAAGGGTAGATTAGGGATTGCCAAAAAAAGATAAACCAAGAAAAGGAATCAAAAAAGCAAAAGAAATAAGAAAAACCCTAAATAGAAATGGTTTGGAACAAAAACGTGATTAATTTGAATTTTGAAAAGATTATTCTTCTGTCCAAAGCCCGAAAGCCGTAATTAATGAACAAAGGCACGCGACCAACCTTGTCCGCGCGGATATGTTTGACTCTCACTGGGGTTATAATTGAACCCTCCTCTCTCGCCATACAACACAATTTTCACAAAGAACAAAACTCGCGAAATATAGAGAGAAACGGTGGGAATCCTTAGATTGCCACCATTTTCTCTCAATCTTTCCCAATCTCACCTCCAAACACAAAACCAAACACCAAACCTTGATACTCCTCAAGCCAAACACCAAATCTTGATACTCCTCAAGTCAAATTCCAAGCCTAGGAAGATAGGGGTGTCACCGTTGGTAAAACCCTCCTTCTCAAAACCCTAAAATTCTCTTTTAACTTCTTGTTCATCTTATTCTTCTTACTTGGATCTACTTGATGTCTTGTTTAACTTAAGCTTTGACCTAAGATGGTCATCTTGAAGTTCATCTTCATGAATGGCCATCTCAAATGGTCTACATTTTAAATCTCTAAATTGATTTTTCTCTTTAAATTCATATCCCCTTTCCCCTTGCAAAGGACATGTTTAAACCCCATAAAATTCCCCAAGGATGACTTGAATATGATAACCACTTAACAAAAAGTAGTGGAATCAAGTCTAGGGATGAAAATGGGGTGAACATAGATGCAAATCCCCCAAAAATCACATTTTCCCTCAAGAACATCTTGCTGTCCAGTAGCATTGTTCTGAGAACTCAGTCCATTTTCTAATTTTTTGGACCCAGTAAACTTGGAATTGGGTGTTGACTACAAAATACTTTTTGTAGCCAACATCCAGATCTTTCCAGACATATTTTTACTTTATTTTTTACGTGAGTAAAACTCCTTTTTTCAATTTTTCTTTTAGAGGCCAGTTCATCAGCTTCTGGAAATCCAGATTTCAGATCTGAGATTTCCAGAAGGTTTTGACCCCTCAAATCATCTCCAAAATGAAAATTTCTTTTATAGAAACCTTTTTTAAGGTGTTTTGAACATTCTTTATTCCCGGACTTTTCTCAGATTCTGGAGTTTTCAAGCCCTAAAGTCCATTTCAAAGTCAAGGGTCAACTGCCTTTTTCATTCTGGCAGAAATGGTTTTCAACTTCCAAAAATCTTTTGAGTTCCAAATCTCAACCCAAAAATCATCCAAAAAATCATGGGATCAGTTTAAAGCCTTAAAAAGAGTTCCCAATTTTTACTTACCTCAGTTTCGACTTATTTTGGCCTAAACACACACACACACACACACACACACAACAAAGGATTTTGAATGTTTGGAAGACTCGTTTTTACGAGGCGTTCCGGGTGCACACTAACGTCCTTCCCGGCGCGTAACGTGACCTCCGAACCCGAATCTCTTGATTCCGGGCATTTTTCAAAGTTTTGGCCCTTAAAATAAAAATGGCGTGGCGACTCCGTTTTGATTTTCACAAAAAAAATCGGGTACATCACACAGCTCACCTAAGATTGAAATATTATATCCAATGTTGTACGACTATTGTTCAGACGGGAAAAGGTAAACCGAGGTAATGTAAAGTGTTTACTGCTTTTCTAATGTGTTATATGCAACTTGTTATGTGTTGCATCTTATTTGACATATTGCTGCATTCATAATTGCTTGCTGAGATTTATTCTCACCCCTCTCCCTTTAATGTTTTTAGATCCCGAGACAGGCGGACCGGCCAAGTAAGGGCGGAGAGGAGTTTGGAAGTGATTTTGGGTATTGTCGGGGTACGTATAGGTTGGTGTAGAATGTATATTTTGGTATAATTCCTTTATGGAGTTTGTAATTATAAACTTTAATTTCTACGTTATAACCCCAATCTTTTGTAACTAAAACAGATGAATACTTTCAAAGTTGGTCCACTCTTTCTCAATTGTGGAGAGGAGTGGAGTTGTTTTGAATTGGTTATGTAATTGTGTTATGTTTAAAAGTTAAATCAAAGTTTTAAAAAGTTTAGGTGGTTTGAGTTAGTTTGGGGACGCTCCAACTCGGAATACGCGTTAGGTTTCGGGTCGGGGTCCTCACAGTTGGTATCAGAGCTCGGTTAGAGTTCTCGGGTAGAGTCTAGCTGAGTGAGAGTGTGTGATAACTGACGTCGAGTGTTTAATGCAGGAGTTTGTACTAATGGCGGGTAATGATGGAGATCAGGATCGGGCTTTGGGCAATGTTGGTAATCCGAATGCCGAAATGATGGATATGTTCCGAGTGTTTCTTCAGAATATGGAAAATCAGAATCAAGGTAGGGGACAACAACAACCAGAGGGTAGGTAAGGGCACCATGGCCTAGAGAAATTTGTGAAGATGTCTCCTCCTAGTTTCAACGGAGATCCGGATCCTACGAAGGAGGAAAGATGGCTTGAAGCTATGAATAAGATTTTTGCGGCAATGGAGAGCTCGGATGCAGAAAAGGTAAGGTGCGCCGTTTTCAAGTTGGAAGGACCCGCGAGCACTAGTGGCGAGTAGTGAAGGATGGGCTGGGATCGGGATTTGACACCGCAGACTTGGGAAAATTTCACACGCAAGTTCCGGGATAATTTCGTTAGATGGTTACTAGAGATAAGAAGGAGGTTGAGTTTCAAATTGGAGCAAGGAACAATGACTATAGCACAATATTCAGCCAAGTTTACGGAGTTAGCCCGATATTGTCCCCATTTAGTAACGGAGAAAGAGAGGCGGATCTACCGGTTCGTGAAAGGCTTAAGGTGGAGTTCGGAAGCGATTGCGACGCATGACTTCGCCAACTTCCAGCGGCCGTGAATATGGCGTATCGGATTGAGAATGATATAGAGGAGCATCGTGGTAAAATTGAGGGTGGAAGAAGAAATAGATTTCAAGGTCGAGTTGCGGGCGAGAATAGAGGCGCCCCGGGACATCGGCTTCGGGAGCGAGGTAGAGGAGGAAATGTGGCGGCTCCGACAAATCGTTCGACTCCAGTCGGTTTGGAACATTATGTGGATATATTAAGTAAGCCGAGGCCATTCGAGAGGACAAGTGTTGGAGCAAGCAGGCCAAAATGTTTAGAGTGTGGGGCAACGGGCCATTTACGGAGGAATTGTCCCAAGTGGCAAAAGAAGCAAGCTTCGGGTAGTGGTCGGGGACAAGGTGGTGGTGTGAAGAGAGATATTGACGAGGGAAACCCAAGGATAGGGTGCAAGGTCGAGTGTTCGCCTTGGGTAGAGAGGTCGATCCCAATGCTTGTCATTAGAGGTATAGTCCCTCTCTCGGGAGTTAAGGCTCGCATTCTTATAGATCCTGGGTCTTCCCATTCTTTTGTGGCATCTCACTTTGCATTTTCATTACATAAATTGCAGAATCTATGCCTTATGTGTTGGAGATCTCTACTCCTATGGGAGAGTGCCTCGCATCTTCTTTGATATATCGTGGTTGTGATGTGACCATATGTGGGCATGTATTGCCTGTGGATTTGGTCGAGATACCAATCCGTGACTTTGATGTGATCCTTGGGATGGATTGGTTGAGTCGGTGTCATGCTTTGATAGATTGTCGTAGTAGCGAGTCTCATTTGCCATGCCTGATGTGCCTACTTTTATATTTGATGCGGACAAATCTATGTTCGGATTACATGTTATTTCGCTTTAAAGGCTAAAAAATGCTATCTAAGGGTGTGCGGGGTACTTGGCTTATGTGGTAGATTCGATAAGAAGTCCCCGAGTTAGCTCATGTCCCGGTTGTTAATAAATTTAGTGATGTGTTTTCTAGTGAGTACTCTATGCCTCGGATCGTGAGGTAGAGTTTTGTATTGACCTAGTGCCCGATACCGCACCTATCTCTACAGGCACCCTATAGAATGGCTCGTAGAGTTAAAAGAGTTGAAGGTCCAATTGCAAGAATTGCTAGACCGGGGTTTTATTCGCCCAAGCGTGTCTCCGTGGGGAGCACCGGTTTTATTTGTTAGAAAGAAGGATGGTACCTTACGATTATGTATTGATTATCGTTTGTTGAACCAAGCCACTATAAAGAATAAGTATCCTCTTACTATATAGATGATTTGTTCGACCAGCTTTAAGGTTACTGTTATCTACTCTAAACTTGATTTGAGAAGCGGATACCATCGGTTGAAGATTAGACCAGAATGATATTGCCAAGACAACTTTACGAACGAGATATGGTCATTATGAGTTTGTTGTGATGCCTTTGGGTTGACTAATGCTCAGTAGTATTCGTAGGATATGATGAACCGTATTTTCAAGCCTTATCTTGACAGCTTTGTGGTGGTATTCATTGATGACATCCTTGTTTATTCTAAGTCGGAGAGGAGCATGAAAAGCATTTAGGATTGTCTTGTCGGTTCTTCGTGAGAAGCGGTTGTACGCCAAGTTCGGCAAGTGCGAGTTTTGTCTTGATGAGATTTCTTTCTTGGGGCATGTAGTGTCGAGTTCGGGAATTTCCGTGGATCCTTCAAAAATTGAAGCCGTGGTTAATTGGAAGCAACCTTCGGCGCTGGCGAGGTTCGTAGTTTTCTTGGTTTGGCGGGGGTATTATCGAAGGTTCATTGAAGGGTTTTCTCGAATTGCGACTCAGTTAACTAGGTTGATTCGGAAAGATGTACCATTCGCGCAGGATTCCAAGTGTGAAGCAAGTTTCAATGAGTTGAAGAAGAGGTTGACGACGGTGACTCCTATTCTTACCACTTAGGATGGTTGTGAGAATTTTGTGATCTATAGTGATGACTCGAAGGCGGGTTTGGGATGTGTATTAATGCAAAATGGGAAAGTTATTGTGTATGCCTCTGAAGTTATCACCGGCGGAGCAGAATTACCCTACTCATGATATGGAATTGGCGGCGATCGTGTTTGCGTTGCATAAGTGGAAGCATTACCTTTATGGGGCGAAATTTGAGATATTCACGGATCATAAGAGTTTGAAATATTTGTTTACCCAAAAGGAGTTGAATAATCGACAAAGGAGATGGCTAGAGTTCTTGAAGGATTTTGATTGTGTAATTTCTTATCATCAGGGAAGGCCGATGTGGTGGCGAATGCGATTAGCCGAAAGGCTTATGTGACAACTTTGAATACCCAAGAGTTGAGGAGTGAAGTATTACTTGCGAATGTGCGAGCCGTTCCTACATTGTATGGAGATTTGAAGGAAGCTCAACAAAGTGATGCGGAGTTAAAGAAAATTTTGGGACAAGTGCGAGATGGGAAAGGCCAGGGGAATTTGTGTTGAATAGAGATGGGATTTTAACCTTCCCGTAATCCTTGTCATTACGGAAATCGAGGCGTGTTTTAGAGGATGGTGCATAAGTCCAAGTTTGCGATTCATCTGATGGTAGTACCAAAATGTATCAAGGAACTTGAAGCGTGGGTATTGGTGGAATGGTATGAAAAGGGAAATTGCGGATTATGATAACCTCAAAAGAGTGTTTAACTTGTCGGCATATTAAGGTAGAGACATCAAGATCGGCGGGGTTATTTCAACCATTGGATATTTTAGAATGGAAATGGGGAAGGGATCTCGATGGATTTTGGTTCGAGGTTTGCCTCTTACCGCGAAGAAGATGGATGCTATTTGAGGTTGTGTGGATAGATTGACAAAGTCGGCTCATTTTCTTCCGGTGTCAACCATGCTGTTCTCGATGGAGAAGTTAGCCCAGTTATTTATGAAGGAGATTGGAAGACTGCACGGGGTTCGATTAGCATTGTTTTCGACGAGAGATCCGAGATTTACTTCTAGATTTTGGAGAGGAAACACATTGCATGAGAAGCGCTTGGGTTCTAAAGTGACAGTTTTAATTGCGGCGTTTCATCCTCAAACCGACGGTCAGATCCCTGAAAGCCATTCAGATACTTGAGGATATGTTACGGGCTTGTGTGATGGATTTCCAACTGTCTTGGGAAGATCATCTACCGCTAGTTGAATTTGCCTACAACAACAGTTATCAGTCTAGCATTGAGATGGCTCCGTATGAGGCGTTGTATGGTAGAAAGTGTAGATCTCCGATGTGTTGGGACGAGGTTGGTGAAGCAAGACTTTGGGGCCCGGATTTGGTTAGAGATTCTACGGGAAAAGATCCAAGGTTGATTCGTGATAGATTGAAGACGGCTCAGAGTAGACAAGAAAAGCTACGCCGACAATAGAAGACGGGACAACTCTTTTCCAGGGTACGGGTGACTTTCGTGTTCTTGAAGGTTTCTCCGAGGACGGGAATCAAAAAGGTTTGGAAATAAGGGTAAAGTGGCTCCAGGGTTCGTTGATCCGTTTTGAGATTCTAGAAGAAGATTGGGGATTTGGCGTACCAGTTGGAGTTACCTCCCTCATTTTCTTTACTTCACGATGTGTTTCATGTTTCTATGTTGAGAAAGTATTGTCATGACCCCTCTCATATTTTGAGTTCTCCCCCCCGATGAGATTCAGGCGGATATGTCGTATGTTGGAAGAAACCATTGAGAGTCTTAGAGTTCCAGGTTAAGGAGTTGAGGACTAAGAATATTTCGATAATTGAAAGTCCTATGGAAGAATCATACCGTTGAGGAAGCAACATAAGAGCTAGAGTCGGAAATG